>NIUQ01000478.1:0-48350 GCA_002796945.1 Plectus sambesii | reverse complement strand
GACGGGTGAATCGCCGACGGTTCCACCGCACCATCTCACCCCGTTCCCGACAGCGCAGCCATTCGGCCCGGCGCACCATTCGCCGCAGCAAGCGGCGTCCAAGGGATGTCCCGTGCAGCCGGATGGCTCGCAGACCACAGTCACTACTATGGCACGCTCAGCGTCGCATGTTACCTCGAACACAACGACGGCGTCCGGCGGCGGTCGCCCGCCAGCGCACTCGTCATCTGGCGGCAGCAACAGCCAGTTGAAGGAGTCGCCCGCATCGCCAGTCATCAAACAGCAACAGCCCGACGCGGCCATTCACTTCGGTGCGTGCGCCGTCGCGATGAATGACCACTGCCAATGTGTATGCGCGTCGACCGTCCACTCTCTTTTAGACCGCGACGAGATCGATGACGAAGACGACGACGATGACGTGTTCGAGGACGTGGGCAACGATGATGAGTCGGCGCGACAGCTCGACGCGACGGAGCAGTTCACGCTGAAGAAACGTCGCACGCAGAGTTTGGGCGCCCTGCCGAAAGACGAGCCAAAAAGTCCAAAGAAGGTGCGCGTGAGTCATCAGCGGTCGCGCACCGCGAAAAATGGTTTCGTAATCGTCGACGCCTTGCAGCAACGCGAACATATTCGTCGCCCCATGAACGCCTTCATGATCTTCTCAAAGCGTCATCGACCTCTCGTGCACGAAAAATTCCCCAATCGCGACAATCGCACAGTTTCGAAAATTCTCGGCGAATGGTGGTACGCGCTCGGCCATGACGAGAAGCAGGAATATCACAATTTAGCCACGCAGGTATGAGTCTCATTCGAGCCGACATCGCCACCGCCACCGCATACCGGACCTTTCTCAAAAAAACAACTCCCCCGCACCACCCCCACCACCCTCATTGACTTGCTTTCCTTTGAGTACAACACAGCAGGGTCCAACCGAACAACACAATATCTGTATTGGATGGGGGTGAGATCAGACGAATGATACGGTTGTTTTTGTAATTTCATCATTCTTTTGTGAGAATGGAATGTTGTACGCAACGCGAAAAGAGGTCAATTGGGGGTGGGCGGTCGTAGGAAAAAGACAATAATTGGGGAATAGTTGCCGGGGTGGGAGTTGTTTTCGGGGGAGAGTGCGCGTGATCTTTGGCAGCGGGTTGGCTTTGTGACTGACACCTCAGTCACTGGTGATCGATCTTTGGTGGTGGGGCCTACGTCGATATCACTCGGCGTTTTGACGGAAGCGGCGATTGGTGGCGATGTCAGCGTCGTCCTATTATTTCGTACTACGCTCTCGCATTGCTAACGTGGAATCGATCTGTAGGTGAAGGAGGCGCACTTCAAGGCGCATCCCGACTGGAAGTGGTGCAGCAAAGACCGCAAGAAGTCGATCGGAGGTGGCCGCAGAGACGGCGAAGGCGGCGTTGACACAAGTAGGCGCCGCGCACGGCATCATCGATCACGCTGATTGCAAAAAAGCCCTCGCTTTCTTTTAGACGAACCAGCAACGCCTTCGGCCTTAGTGAGCGACCTCCACTGTCCCGAGAATATGCCGGATTTTGACGAATCGACCGTAGCAGCCGTTGGCCGTCCGTTGCACCGTCCGATGGCCATTCGTTTGGCGGATGGAGAAACGTCGGGGAATGTCGAAGCGCCGCTGTGCAGTCCCCTCTTGCTGCCCGGCTTCCAGCCGCCTCCCATCCCCACCTCCACTCCTACACCGATCGTAACCAGCGCCCCATCGTCATCCTCGACCGGCTTGACCGTTGTCAGCTCAACCGAAGTCGGCCCCAATGGCGCCCAGAAGACGACGATGAAGCAGGTCGGGCGGCCCGTCGACATTCGCGAAGTTTCCATCGCGACGGTGGACGACGCGACGACGGTTGTCGGCCAGAAGACGATCGAACTCAACAAGCGATCACCGGCCCCGATTGAGCAGCGAGTGCACCAGCCGCAAGCGCAACAAGCGCAAACAGTCGTGCAAAACATTCAACCCCATCAAGCGCTGCTCATTCCGGTCTCGCAGCAGCAGCAGCGCCAGTCGCAGCAGGCGGGCACGACGTTCCTCATCGCGGGCAACACCCTCGTCGGCACCCAATCGCCGCACACCCCGCAGACGTTGCTCTTGCGCTCCAACGCCCCTCAGCAGACCATGATGCAGCTCACGCAGCGGGGCGGCCGCAATCCCACCCAAGTCCAGTACTTGCTGCCCACCGTACAGCCGATGCTGAACATGCAGAACATGCAGACGACTCAGTCGTCGCAAAATGTCATGCAGATGGCTCTCTCTAATGCGTCCTCGTCGAGTGGCCTTCAAGTCGTCGGTCAAGGCGGCAAGCCGTCAACCACGACGGTCACTTCACACTCTATGATGCCGACCATTTTCTCTCTGGCGTCGTCGACGGACTCGTCGGTGGCGACGAGTGTGCACGCTCAGTCGCTGCCTCCGCACAACAGCAAGCACGTCGTCGTCCACACCGTTGTGCAGCACCCGAACGGCACCAAGCAAGTCGTGCAGTACACGCTGCCCGAAGGCCTTCAACATCAGATTCTGCTTCCGCTGCCGCAGTTCGCGTCCAGCGTGGTTGTGTCGGAGCCGGCCGTCGTCGTCAGCGCCGCCGCCCCCGTTGCACGGCACTCCGCTTCGCCTGTCGTCGAACAACTAAGCGTGCCGCCCGTCGAAGAAGTTCTATCGCCACCTCCTCCCGCCGTTAAAACAGCTTCAACTCCGCCGACTATCGTTCCTCCCGTGGTCCCGACCGACTCGAGTCCGCCGGATAGTGCGACCGCCGCGTCGCCTTCCTCGTCTTCAGTGCCGCCGTCTTCAGCGCCACCGACGTCGGGCAGCGAGGGATTCAAACTGATGCCGACGCCGGCGCAGCGCGGACTGGCTCGCGGCCAACGACGCAATTCGAGCAAGTCGTCGACGGGCGGACCGATGACGCCGGGCCCGCAGACGCCGAGCGATGGTGCGCAGCCGCCGAAGATTCGCACTCAGTCGGCCAACGACTACGTGTTCAACGACAAGTCGGAACAGTACAATGCGGACAGCGTCGACGAGGAGAACGACGAGCCTACGCCTACCTCCACAGTGCCCATACCGAGCGTGTCGATCGACTCGCCGAAGGACGAGCCTATCGAGATAGACAAGCAAGAAGCGATGACACCCGTGCACGACGAGTTGTCCGTTTTCCTGCGACCCTATGACAATTGTGAAGCCGGTGGGGATCTGAGAAGCCCGACGAAGAAACTGTTCAAACGACAGGACGAGTCGATGGATCGGTAAGGAATTCTTTTATGCCTTTTCGGACGCAACGAATATGTTCATTTTTAGCGTGCTCGATCAAGTGGAGTTCCAGAAAAAGTTTGCCAAATTGCCGGCGTTCATCCCGGATAATCCGGAAACGGGCAGCACTTCGTTGCCGTCGACGCCTTCGGCGCTCATACGCACTTTCTGGGAGAAGCGGAAGCATGAAGGCGAGAGAAATGGTACGTGGATTCAGAGCACTGAAATAAGAGCTCTCTTTATTTAGTATAAAACTCTTAGGTATAGACCTCTGTTCAGTACAACAATTTGTCTCCTCCCCCAACGTTTGCATTCTTACCCTCCTCCGTTCCCCTTACGACCTATCAAAGAGGCTTCCCTTTCTCCAATCTTCACGATCTCCCACTCTCACAACATTAAAAAAAACGCTCTCCGCGTCCTTTCGATCTTATCCCCGATAATCCGTGCGGGACCGACTTTTCGCGCAAATGTTTACCGACAAAATGTCGAAACTTGAAAGTCCGCCCCCAGGTAGTTTTTGGGTACTTCCGTAAATATCGTAGCGGATTAAAACGGACGAGCAGCTTATTAGATTGCGATAGAACGCTGTTGTCACAGCTGTCGATAATATAGCCACTTACGCTTGTTGACAGAGCGAAATTCGGTTGTGTTTACTGTACTCAGAATGAAACTGTGCAATCCTACGCGGTAAATGTATTTCAAAAGGAGCAAAGAGCGTAGCAAAACTAGATATGGCGACCGCAGTAACCACGGCACCAAAAAACGGCAACAAAAAGCTGACATATTCTCCTAGTCACCGATCAAAGATTACCACCTGTCGCTTATCTGGGCGATGGGGGATGGCCTTAGGGCAGATAGAATATCGCAAACTATCCATTTCACATGAATTCCTGTACGCGCTAAGAGCCTCTTCTCTGCTTGTGGGTGATATAATTTTCGATGTGATTTTTAAAATGTCAAATGTAGTGCTATGATTTTTGAAATGCGTTTGTTGCAGCAAGCGGCGACCAGAGCGATCTATCGGAGCCGTCACCGATGCTTACACCACGGACGCCGAATCGGCAGCAGTCGGCGACGCCGATGACGCCGAGCGGTCGACGCGAGCCGTCCTTCTTCTTCGGACCCAGCTTCAACCTCGCTACCGTTAATGAACAATCGCAAATCAGTCGACCCGACGAAAGCGACGGCTCCTCTTCGCTCTGCTCTCCCCGCACGCCCAAGACCCCGCTTGACAATCCCGAGAAATCGGCTAGTCGAAAACTGCTCGATTATCGCAGGCAGCTCGTTATGGAACTGCTAGAAGAAGTCGGCATGTTTCCGACGAGTAAGTTGCTTAGTTTCAGTGTGGGGCGTTTCAATACTGGGTTATCAAAGTTTACCTTGCTCGCTTATGTAAATAAAATACTTTTTCTTTACGTAGTTCCCATTTGTTCTAATTTACGTGCCTCGTATCTTTTCTCTTCTGAACTATTTTGATATAATTAAGAAAGCTATGCGATATTAGGTTAATAAAGAACTTAGGTACTTAGGATACCTAATTACTAAAGTACTAGTATTTATAACTCTCAACAGTGCTTAGCTTAGCTTAATTAGTGAGATATTTTGATTCTCCCGCTGATGAAAGCTTGAAATAACTTGTATCGCCGCTTTACTCTGATCGCGTCTTAGTCGAAATCGGCTTATCCAATGCAATAATGTCACTTTAGCTCACGACGTTAAATTTGTTAATCATTATTAGTATTATTATTACTTCGATAAATTGCAGATCCTGCAACGGCGGCGTTCCAAAACAAGTACAAGCAGTACTTTCCGAACAAGCAGACGCTGCAACTGAAGATACGCGAGGTTCGCCAGAAGATGATGGCGTCGATGCAATCGCCGTTGACCCCCTCAACCGGCTCTATGCCACCGAATCAAACACACTTTCACCACCACATGTTGCAAAAAGATACTTCTGACGCTAGTGCGTCCACCGGTGAGTGTTGCGCGCTCTACATACGGCATGAAACAGTTGTACAAATATCTTTTGTAATTATAGTCAAAAATTTCCTGATCAACAACAAGAAGTTTTAGATTGAATAAGGCAAAGTGCTTCGAATGTCGATTGCGCTGCTTTCTAGCAATTTTCACGCGTAGAAACCAAGAAGCGACTGTCATTCTTGGTGAAAAGCGGTGTTCAAGCACCAAAAAGCGAGCTCATCTTTGCCAATTACGGTGCCCGGCACGATTTCTTGTTTCTGATCGCAAAATTTTGACTATAAATATGTGTTTTGCAATTATGTGGGTGGTTCGAAGGAAAACAATAATATCGCAACATACTGCGCATTAGACTGCGGTATTGCGAAATTATTGTTTTCATTTGAACCACCCTAGTGGAATTTCGACAAGTACACTGATTAATCAGTTATGACATGCCCGTGACTAATTTTCTCTTTTTATGCGTGGTACGCGATATCGTTGTTTTTTTCGCGAGCGCAGAATCGCGATAACAAATTCTTCGCAAAGCAATAGGCAAAACGTACTATTTCACAATGATGAGCCTACATTCGAAGGCCAATGAATTGGGAGCCGTGATGTTCGATTCGAGTGCCTCTTTAAACTTTAATTGAATTTGATTCGCGTTTAAAACTGTCTCTACCATTTCCACTCCAAAGTTTTACACACTTTAAATCAAATCGGACATTTCCGAACGAAACCGGACGTTTTCCTAATCAAATCTGATACTTTCCGAATCAATCAAATTGGACAATTCGTTGAATTTGATTTCAAGGAAAGTGTCGAATGAGATTAGGAAAGTGTCCGAGATGATATAAGAAGTATGGAATATAAATAGAAAAGTATGCAATTTTAAAGGGAAATAACATGACTGATGGGTTTATTTTTCAGCTGACCAGCAGACAAAAGACGCGATGAATGCGGCGACGTCCTCGTCGAACAGCTCTCTGCCAACGGCGTCCATCACGACGAGCGCATTCAAGCCTCTGTCGACGGCGTCTGACGGATTGCTGGCGCCGGCGAAGATGGCAACGTCGACCTCCATAATACCCACGCCGTTCGTCGCCAACAGCACGAAGGCCGACGTGCCGATCGCCTGAAGGCGTTCTTCGTCTTCGACACGGTTGGCACTTTGCCAATTAAACACTTGGACAGTTCGACACCCTTCTCGTCGCTCACCTTCGCCACGCGCGTTTCCATCTCGCTTCTCTTTCATTTCGCCTGTCTGATCATTGTCTATGTACAGGTAGGGACGGGCCGGTTCGTCTGCCGCAGCAGATTTGGGTCCTACTGCGCACAGCGTTGACGTCCGCATTAGGTTCCATTGTAAAGTTTTCGTTTTTTAATATAGTTCGTCTCACTGTACTCCGTTGCCGCATAAGATTTTTACGCCTGGCAAGCTTTCGATGGATAGAGATATTCTCGTTTTTTTGTCGCCCTTGAACCGCTGCGCCACGCCGCCGTTCGCGAGTCGTCACTCAGTTTTGTTGATATGTTGTTAAAGACGGTGATTGTAGCCGATGGCTTGCTGACAAAGTGGATCGCGTCTCTTCGTGCGTGCGTGCGTATGTGTTCGTCATGAAATGTCGCAGGAGCGTAGCTCGGAGCGGGGGGAACGGGATGTCCCAGGGTTTCTGAAGATTCGAAGAAAAGGGTCGCCTTGGAATGTCGGTGATTTGCCGCCTGCAACCAAATTTGTTGATGATGATGGAATGTTGAAGGGATAAGTGAGGGGAGGCGCTTGATAGGACGAGCGCTTGTATGCTGAGGTGATCCCCGAGCTTCCATCGCGAACCCTCCCCATCCTTCCTAACGTCTTTCACTCGGCCTCGTTGATGGTCGCTGCCCACCCGCTTTCCAGCGGTACGAGGACGATACTTCCGGACACGCCACACACGCATGCGTTGATTTGCTACGGTATGCTGTGCATGCGCGTGTAGCGTGTTTTAACGCAATCCAGCCGGATGGAGCGTATCGTCCACGTACCTTTCCAGCTACGCGCCTGACCCGTCGTGTTCAGTTGATGTCTGTCCAACCGTTTGTTTCTCTGTTCAGCCGATCTTTCATTGAGACGAGGTGTGTGTAAGCGCATTGTAAGTACACTGTAAGCATAGGCCAACGGTAGCTCTCCGTCCCGTCTATCTCGGTCGCGTCGCGCGCTGCGTCATTTGATTGGGGAAAAGGTATTGTCGGTACGGGGCGACCATGCAGACAAGATAACTCGTTCGAACGCAATTCGGGTACTGAGCTGTTACTGACAGTCGCGGGAGGACAGAGACTATGATAGATCATGTGATATTGCTGACTTAATCGTGAGTGAGTGTGACTGCGCTGCCGTGATTCAGGCTTCGCCGAGTTTGACGTCCCTCACAGACGCTGCGTCGGTGCAGTGTCGCGTACTTTTGTTACAGTCGCACTTACGGGCTATCACACTATATAGCATTGCGTTAAGTACGACTGAACTCGAGTACGCGATATCACACCGGCTTACTGACAGCAGTTGTTGTGCGTTTATGCAATGTGCTCGTAATTTTCTGATCAATGAAGGAGACTGAGATTGAATCAGGCCAGCTTTTACACACGCTAATATCAAAAATCTCCGGTTTTAGTAATAGCGGGTTTTCGCAAAGAAGAGTAAGGCATTGCTGTCTTCAGCTGCAAATTCACCCCTATATATTTTCGGCTCGTAGCAACTGAATTTGCGTCTGTGGCCTTCTTCATCGCTCAACTCTCTCAACTCAACAGAAAATTGCGAGTATAGCAATAGTCGTTTTGTGAACTGTCAACTTGGCAAGTCAATTGTTCTAATAAATGGAGCATAAGCTGTTCATTGCAATTTTGTCATTGCAGTTGTTCGAATAACATTCGGCAGGTGAACTTGTATCGACAGCGCAAACATGGCACAAATACAGTAGTAAAGCCTGTGAATCCAATCAAAAGCCGCATTTACCCTACTCTTATGCTTGTGTGGGTTCGTATGAATTTATATAGCAAAAAGCAAGAAGATAGAAGCCAAAATTAACTGCTCTTTGCTCGGTTTCACTGTAACGAATGTTCAATAGCGACTTCATTTTTTTACTCAACACTACATCATCATTTAATATACCACCCAAGCGCTTAACACTCCACAAGACGTATTCCGCTTCCAACTGACCGTAGAAATTTAGAGATTGCTCATTCCACGCAACATTAACCCACTACGATGTCAATCATATCAATTAGTCACGAATGTGTGCGAAATACACTCGAGTGCAATACGAAGAATAAATTTCGGCAATAACAAAGGACGACGATTGAAGAATGCATATAGACGCGAAAACGAGACGAAGAATAACCAAATATTCGAATAGCATATAGAAAGTATAAAGAAAGTACAACGGGGAGGGGGTGGAGAAAGCTTAACAACAGCAAGAAGGGGATTGTATCTATGGAACTAGATTTGAATTCGCCCGTTTTTGAGCCGCGCATTTCGCGAAGAGCTTAGACGCCGCGCAGATTTATTCAAAGTTTTCTTTGTCGAAAATGTACTCGCCGAGACCCTTGCCAACGCGCTTCAGGTTCGTGATGTACTTGGCGATCTCTTCGATCGACTCGACCTGTTCGCGCAAGTAATGGTCCTCCAGGAAGTCGCACATCTGAAACATCAAATTTAATAGAAATACATCCTTCTACATCTTTTCCTGTTTAAATAGGACACCTTTCCATTCAAAAAGGATGTATTGCAAAGAAAAGAGGAAATTTATATATTGACATTGTATTTCCGGCTCTCCCGCAGGTGTAAGGTGTCGGTGAGGCTCAATGGGGAGTGCTTATTCAGCGACCAACGTCCTAACAATCCACTAATACAAAAGAGCGGTCGGAACGCAACCGCTAGGTGGGCGATTAAAAAATCAAGCGACTGATCAAACGAATCGTAATCGAACACTGTGACTGCACGATGTGACAACTGATCTCACCTGGAATCATCCTTTTTGAATTAAAAAGTCTCCTGCTTGATTTAGTAATGTCCTCTTTGGCGTTGAATTAGCAAAGCGTTTGAAAAGTATCCTATATAATGTGGAAATGGTTTGTACCTGCGAATCATTATGCTGCTGCGCGATGGAGTGCAACTCGAGCAGGGACTGATTGTTGAACTTCTCCAGGGCCAGCGCAGCCTGGAAAGCCTCCAAAGGCGATCCCCACTCGTCTTTCTCCGGTTTCTGCAAAAAAAACTCTCGTTCCATTGTAGCCGCAGTGTCAACAGAACGCATATCGCGGGCCTGTTCGTCAACAGCCCCATCGCGTGACGCTCAAGTCGTCAGTCAGCGTCGTGAACTAGTTTCTCGAGCGGAAAGATTTGAAGTTTCGATCCCCGGCAGAGTGTCCCTCCCCACGGCTTTGCTCATGTCGTCGAGTACCGAGTGCACGTGAAGGCCTCTGATCGTTGGAATGACTCAGCAGTTTCAGTTTCAGAGCACGTGCAAAAGCTATGATTATTGACTGTTTTCTCTTGATCACGTTCTCGAAAAAATCGATAATTGTATCTCTTGCGTGCTTTTGAGAAGTGATACCAGGGACTCTTTCAATCACGACATGGCCTTCAGGTATGGGATTGATAAGGTTAATCATTGGGGCACACAAATTATCGAAGATGTCATATATTTAGCCTCAAAAATCAAATTTTGATCTCGCCGCAAAATATTCATTACGCACTCGCAATCAATGCTAAAAATATACGGCAACAGTCATCATAATTTTGCTTCGCGCCGGCTACTGAGTCATCCGATCGGTTTGATTACCTGTATTGACGCAGACGCTTCATTAACAATGATAATTTACTCGCTGTTCATAAAGGCTAATTTGTATGTTACCATTGCAAGCTGCCGCGAAAAATACCGTGGGCTCACATTCGTATTGCATTCTTAAAATCGTACTTTGCATATTTAGAAATGCGTTAAGCGCATTAAATACACGAAACCCATCCAATTTTATAAAACGGCGATCACGTCCCGAAATTCTTGGATTAAAAAAAAAGAAAATCTCACTAGTCAGCATTCTTTAGTTAGAAGCAGAGAGCTGCGGGAAAACTGCAGCTCACTTAATGTGGAAACTGAGCAAGTTCGCTCCGTGGTCCAGACTACAAACCCTTATCTCTACGAGACTAAAATTTCACTTCCCTGCTACTGACTGAGACATTACGACAATAGTTGCAAATTGCAAAACTCAATGAATTGAAAATTAAATTTGACAAGGAGCGGTTTGCAATTGAGAAAACGTACCTGAATGTTCTGGAGGACGATACGGCCACCGCGAGTGTTCTGGAACTTCATGAAGCCCGTGCCATGCTCGCGCTCTTCATCAGATTGCTTCCTCAACCATTTCGCCATACCTGGGAGCGCCACATCCTCACGGTCGAAGTAGTAGGACTAGAAAAGTCACGTAACATTAGCAATCAGCAACAAGACTCTTGAGACTGTATTTACTAATCATACGACATGGTCCCATGTGAGGAAATATGCGTCATTCTTCGCGTTGAGAAATTTTCTTTGATTTCTAAGCATTGTAGTCACCCTTCGACATTCAAAGAGTGCACAGGTAGAAGAAATCTCGTGAATATCGACTGTCTTATTGCTAAGTTTCGGAAATCTTATCAGAGCTTTTTAAGCTCTTTTTTGTTTTTGATAAAACAACCGAGTAGGCCACACTGCCTCAAAGTACGATAGCAAAACTCGAAGCAATTTAATCGGCGTTTTTGTAGAAAAGAAAACCAAAATCAGCCGTTTCGATGCGGGTAAGCGTGAATCTCTGGTAAATCATTGCGATGAGTGATTTTTGGACCCTATTCACTAAGTGCCGTCTACCCACTGTATCTGAAGTGAGTGGTACACAACTAATCGATTATCATCAGTATTCGATATTTTAACATACGAATGAACTGGCGTCAACATACCGAACGCATCTTTCCTAGTATCTCATAAAATTAACGAAAGTGCCAATCGATGCTTACCATGCTGAGGTAAACATAGCTGGCGTACAGCTCGATGTTGATCTGCTTGTTGACGGCCGCTTCAGCCTCCGCCGAGTAGTTCTGGCGAATCACGGACACTGCGCCTTCCTGTGCCATTCTTTTGCCGAATTCAAGAGTTTAGAACAAAAAACTACGTTCAGCGATAGGAAAGCAAACCGAACGCTTGTTATTTGCGTTCTTATAGCACGGGAGAAAACCAGAACACGATAACTACTCTATGAGACGATTTGCTAATCTAATCAGTTATGACGTCACATTTGTGTTACTATTGTAGGTTTTTTGCTCAGCTGAAGGCATAGCTTTATATACGGACGAATAGCAAGACCAAGGTTTGCGTTCAGGGTAAGATCTGGGTTTAATTTGTGCAAGCTTAGCGAGTCTAAACTTCGGCTTAACTCAATTTAGTGACGTCATCTTGGCGAAACGTCTCTGAGTAAGTGAACGGAAACGGGTTAAGGCGAGCGATATGCAGAGCGCCTGAATAAGGGATGCGCATGTGACCATCGGCGAGAAAGGACGTCATGGGTGGTCGTCGCTTTTTTATTCGATAAGGGTAGTCACGGGATACATTGAACGTCGCGCGCGTGTTATTTTGCGCATTATTGTGCGAGGAGATTGTATTAGTGGGCGAAAATTCACCCATAGTCATCTAATCAAAGAGTGTTGACGGTTGTCCACTTTTGAATAAAGCGCATTTTCAAATTTGAAAATATTGTTGACTTGGCTAGGCTTGAAGCGTGACGCGCTATCGATTAGAGGCCAGCTACAATTGTCTCCTATCTTCAGATACTGAACTGGTTATGGTTTGAAGACGAACTCGTTACGATGTGGTCGCATGGTGAGTCAACGCGATTTAATTACGCGCCCATGACGAAACGTGATCGATTGGTGGTCATTTGTTAGCCGACCCAAACCTTCGGGTATAAAGGCGTATATTTGACGTAGCGATTGTGAAATTTCTGGTTGAAGAGCGCGCTGCCGCAATGGGTTAGTTGCCGTCGAAATGTTGCGTCTGTTTCATACTACGTACTTTTGGTTAAGCTGTACTAGCGAAAGTATATAAATGCTAAAGTATTTTAATGCGGAAGTTTGTGGTGCAGCCAGAAATTCCGTGCCATTTTCCGATATAGAAGGTATGAATAAATGGCACGGAATATCTGACTACACTATGAATATTTCCAAGCACGATTTTGAATAAAGTACGAGCTATGAAGGCGACCATTTGCACTCAATGTGTTCATCATTCATATTTTTCAGCAATGACCAAACCGTCTTGCCTGTCGTTGGCGATTCCAAAAGCGCCGACAACGGCCGACTTCGCTTATCCTTGGCTGTCGAGCAGCGCCCATTTGACGCCGCCATATTCTCCTGGCAAGCTGCCATGCGCCTCGAGTCCAGTGCGTCGGTGTTCGGAAGAATCATCAGAGAACGTGCCGGCGGCGGTGGGTGGTCTACTGGCGATTGCGCCGTCAGCCAACAATAATAATAATAATAAAACGACCAAGTTCCCTCCAGCGCCCGCCTGCTGTCAACTGCACGAAGCCTCCATCGACCGTCCGCTCGACTCCGAAGGCTCGATCATTCACGAAGGCTGCATCGGCTCCCACACCGTTCATCGCGGCGAAATCATTCCCGACTGGGCGGTCGGAATGACGGGAAGAGAACTGGAGATCCGCCTGCAAATCGCGGAGATCCAGAAGCTTTATCGCGATCATCAGAAGGAGCTGTATCAGTTGAGTCGAACGCGTCGGCCGTCGGGGAAGGCGGCGAAGAAGACGTCGGTGGATCAAGGGAACGCGAAGCCCATACGCGCGCGGGGTCATAGTGGAAATACCCGTCGTCACACGGCGCCGGACAGTGATGGTACGGGACCGCTGGTGATGGTCGAGAAACGCCTGAGCGTGCCAGAAATCACGGTAATTGAGGTTATTGAAGAAGAAAAAGAAAATGAAAAAGAAGAAGTAAAAGAAAAAGAAAAAGAGGGAGAGAAAGAAAAAGAAAAAAAGCAGGATGAACCGCATAAAGATGCGAAAGTCGAGATCGAAGTCGAGTCGAAGCCTGAAACCGCTGAAACTGTCGTTGCTAATAACCATCTGGAATCGACAGCGAACATAGTCGCTTCGGTTGAAATGACTCATCCGCTTGTGGAAACTGAAATCCAACCGGCTACGACCGAGAAGGAATCGTCCGACTCCGACAAAACGCCGCCCGTTGCCACGCTCGGCCTGGAGGAAGAACAAGCCGAAGAGGAAATCGTCGATTCTAAACCAAATGCTTTTGAACGCACTGCGGTGGAATCTGTGGTAGAAGCTGCGCAACCTACGCCGCCCCGCCCGACTTTCCCAAGTAATTTGCATATCTTTTTGTGGGTTACCTGCGCGTAGTGAGACATAAGACGGCGGTCTGTACTTCCATTTTGCTGTGCGTTGAAATGCGGTAATATTAGCGATTCCCGGGGATGATTAATTAATTCTTGGTAATTGATTGCGCGAGCCGCGCACCATACTACATCGCATTATGCAGAGAATAAATTAAGCCTAAAAGCTGTCATGCTTGCGTTGCATATAGCAGGCGTTTGAAGATGCTATGGAGACGAGAAATCTGCTTCAAAATGGCCATGTTTTTAAGTATTGTAAATTTTTTGAAGCAAATTTACTTTCTTCAGAGGGAATATATGCATATTAAGTCGCACTCCCTTTCTGCGGGGTAGGTAGAGAATAGCGATATGACTTTATCTTCGAATTGTCTTGCGAAGAAGGCGCCGATTGAGTTTCAACTTGTAATGTTTGTTCTCTGAATGCTCCAGTTGTTTGCCAAAAAGAACTGAAAATGAGTCATCGTTGGCCAAGATACGATCAAAGTGCACGCCAGCAAATTATAGCGCGCATCCTTGTAAAATTTTAACTGCACTTAAGAATGCAGTGCAAACGCTTGCATTTGTTTCGTTTCATTAACCCTTTTCCTGCTAATAGTAATTCAAATGAACTTTTTGATGGAAAATTTGGTTATTGGTTGATCGCTAAACGCTCGTGTTCGAATTCCACCCGCCATATAACCTGTGTTTAAGCGCGTTAAAACCAGTATCTTATTCGCTGGCAATGTCTTGATCGAAAATGGCCAAATTTCACAATGCTATTTGTTAAAAAACTGAAGCCTTCGGAGAACGTAAACGTGTCAAATTTCAGTGGAATCGATTAAGCTGAAAATAACTGTCTATTTGTAAGATGAGATAGCCTGCGGACGTAGGAAGTGGGGGAGGAGGATGTAGCCCATGGCGGTCTCGACTCGCCGCCTTAGCAGGCGCGGGACTCAAGGAAGGTCCCAGAAGCCCTGGTCAAATTAGATAAGGAGAATCAATGCATTTCGAAGGAAATATTCGACAAATTTTCTATTGATGCATTTCGCTCTAGATGCGTCAGGTGCAAAAAGTATGACAACAGGTTTATTTTTGTCAACAAGTGCAATTTTTGAAAAAGCCGACCTTCGGACATATCTAAGTCAATAGCTCCGAATTCGTCATTGTTGATGACAGCTTTCCAACGACGGAAGGTTGCATTTGGTTTTAAGAAGTGTTGAAGTGAAAGGGAACTAGGATTACTTTAGCCGAAAGAAATGTACCGTATACTGTCATCAGCTCTGAGAAGCTAGTTAATAATAATATCTGTTTCTAATGTAGTTAATTTATCACTAAGCTGCTTATTACAGATATCTAAAGACATAATACGGTACATTCCTTTTGGCTAGGTGTAATCCTAGTTCCGTTTAAAAACGGATATGGTATAATACGGAATTATGAGTATGTCCGAGATTGGTGGCAATTTGGTGGCAGTTTGCCAGCAGTCGTATTTGCCATCACTTCCTTTAACAGGATAGCTGTTTCAGCGACATTGTCGCCGGAAGCGTTGGTGGCTGGCACGCGCGTAATCATCCTAGAAGGCGGATTGTTTTATTCGGGGACGCTGTCGGTCGCCGACATGGATGCGCTCATCTTCCAAGTCCAAATGGACGGTCAGCGCTCAACTCGTCCCTATATACTCTGCCAGGAAGACTTGCTACTAAACGCGGTATGTTTTTGCTTGTTCAATTTCTCTTTCTTGTCTCTTAATTGGACGATGAATATTCTTAGATTTTATCTTAACAAAAGCGGCCAACACTAGTACATCAATTTAGCACTAATCGTATATTACCATGGCAAATAAAGCATCTTGCTCTAATCAGACATCCTCTTATGTTGACAGTCGCGCGAAGATGCTAAACTGATTTCCTGGTATTAGACGCTTGTCTTATCTAAACGCTGAGTAATCTTAGATCGTATTTACCCTCAAAGAGACGTGCTATTTTAGCATCCAAGCGTGCTTCGTGCTCCTTTGTTCTATTTTTATTGCAAGCGAAGAACAAAGGATTGTAACATATTACATCCTTAAAATACCTTTGAAGTTAATATGGCAATGTTATGCTTAGCATATCGAACAATACTTGTTCTTTGGTAGTATAAGCACGGCACTACAGATTTAGAGTAAAGAGAATTGAAATTGAGCACTGCAACATTAAATTTGTAGATTATTAAATAAAGCTACAGTGGAATTCACTTATACCGGTTTCGCTTATACCGATAATTTTGGCCGGTCCCGAATTTTTGGCCTATGTTTTGTACATGGTGAATTTCGCTTATAGCGGTATTTTCGTGTAAAAGGTCAAAATACCGATATAAGCGAAATACCGGTATAGGCGAATTTCACTTATACCGGTAATTTTGGTCGGTCCCGCAATTAACGGTATAAGTGAATTTCACTGTATATTTATTCTTTGCCGATCGTATGCCATCAGTCAATATTGATTCTGCATTCGAAAGTAAGAAAAAGGTTTAATATCGCGGTTGGATGAGAACTCGTTTTTTTGCTCGACCTTCGACAAAAGTTGGATGTAAATAGGAGAGATCGGGTTTTGGAAAGTAAATAGAAAGTTATTTATATGAATTTGTACTTTGTAGGAACAAAAGTGTACTTTGTACGTACAAAAGTGCCCAAAAATATGCTACGATGCCCTTGCATATGAACTTTTTCGTCGTATATGTACCATTTTTTACGTCAGTTCATGGAAGATGTCCACTGTAATAAATAACAAGCGTCCTTATCGAAGTGATAATGACATATTTTGACCCGCTGACAGGTTCTAACAATAGCAACAATAATATTTTCATGCGTCTTTTATGATTAATAATTATATTTTTACAGTTGCGTGAGCTGCCGTTAAACGAGAACTCGAGTGTGCACGAAGGCCTTCGCGTGTGTGCTGTTTGGTCGGGACAACTGCAGGCGCTATACCCGGGCACTGTGACAGGTTTTGGTGAGTCGTTACGAGATCGACTTTCTTTTATTATGTCGTTGCCATGTAGCAATTCGCTCTCACGTCCCGCTCGCAACGACTTTTTCTCCTCCACTTTTACGACCTCCCATCATTTCTTCTGGTTATTGCATAGGAATGCGCCAAAGTGACGATAATAGCATCAGTTTCGGACCTTGAGCTTAACGATAAGACTACAGGCTGCGACCTGGCATGCGCTGCCGTTGGCCGATGAAGAAGTGCTGACTCGTCAGTTGGATCATGTGACGGTGTTGTTGCAAGTGACGACTGATAGCTGATCAACCCCTCCCTTTGACGTCCATTCTCTCTAGCTTTCTTTTGTTTGACGACAGTTGGCAGTTGATGCGTTATCATCATTAACGTCATTGGGCAGAAGCCGATGTTTACTCGGGCAAATGGTTTTGTTGTCAGCTTAGCGCTGGCTTCTTCCCTTTCGGCCGCGGCGGCTTATTCTCTTTTTCTTTACCGTCGCCGCGCTTCCATCCGACAGCGGCGGCGATAAAAAGAGCTGACGCCGTTGCCACTATCTATCTGCACCTTAGGGTTCACCCAAGAGGTCATACGCTCTATCTATCGCCGCCCTTTTTTTTCGTTTCACGACGGCTTCAAACTCGACTACAGCTCGCGTAGTATGTTGCTGTGCAACGCTGGCGCTTTTAGTGTATGGGTGTGAGCGAGAGAGGCGGAAGACATTAGCGTATATTCTTGTTTATTCTTTACTTTTCTGCAGGCATATTCACAATTCGCTAAACAAATTCACGTGCACGATAGGCGGTACAGACATACAGACGGACACGTCACACACGATTGGCGAGACACTGATCTGATCCGATCGGGGAAGGGAGGGGGCAAGTGGACAGAAAAACCGACACGCAGTCGCAAGCCCCTCCGACTACTTTG
Source organism: Plectus sambesii (assembly GCA_002796945.1). NCBI lineage: Eukaryota > Metazoa > Nematoda > Chromadorea > Plectida > Plectidae > Plectus > Plectus sambesii. The sequence continues at coordinate 30,804 of NIUQ01000478.1, read as the reverse complement.
GAAATACCCGCACTTCATAAGTAGCGCGCTAAGTACAAATGACACCTCGCGCCGAAACGTCTTCTGAGCGCTTCGGCAAACACTCCCCAGAGTAGGAAGTTTTTCATTCGTGCATTAGCGCGCTTGAGTTCAGCCGTAGTTCACGTGCGCTCATGGAGCTGATTAGCCGATCAGCTGAGAGCTCGTGTCCCCGGACTGCTAGTTCTTTTTCGGCGCGCACTTTGACACCAGGAATTGGAGGACGGATCGCACAGTCTTCGGCCGCTGTTGAGGCTTTGTAAGGGCTGATCGCGTAAAGTCCGAACTGCTGCGCCGTAAAATCGAATGAAGCATGGGTCGGGGCTCTTGCGCGCCGTCGCGAGGCTGTTCGTTGATGCGCTCCTTGGAGCCGCCCTCCTCGGCCGAGTCGAGGCTAGACCGACCCGAGTCGACGCTACCGCCGAGGTCGTCGCTGTCATTTTCGTTGTCGTTTTCTTTGTCATTTTCTTTGTCGTCAAGGTCTCCAATTTCGTACTCTTCCTCCTCCTCCTCTTCTTCGTCGTCTTCATTGACATTTACGTCGCTTCTGTAGTGGTACTCGTGGCAGACGCCGAAACGCACATGCCGCCTGTCGACGGACTGGCTGAGGACGCTGTCGTTTGATTCGGTGACGGTAGGGCGGCGAATGGCCGCGACGGGGGTCGAAATGAGGCGGCGACGCGGCTTGGCGGTCATCTTGTTGAGCGACGACGCGGGCGCCGACCGCCGTCGAAGCGAGTACAAGTCGTAGTCTTTCTTGATGACGGGAATGGCGAATGCCATCGTAGCTGAATGCAAAGTGGAGCAATAAGGAGAAATAAGGGGGCAGTCGTAGCACAGAGCAGTAAATCGGTCACTTCGAGCCGGTTGAATTAAGACGCGCGAGATGGCGTAATAGAACAGTTGAGAGCTGCTAACGGGCGCGCAGTGACACTTATGATTCGCCGGCCGGTGAAGCGCGCTTATCAACAAGAATCGGTCACGTGCCTCCTGCCACACTATTGGTTAGCAGCGCGCTATCGTGGACTTGACGCGGCCTTTAGGCGGCGATTTTGATCGGATTAGCGACTTGCAAAGGGGGGTTTCCTCAGCCTATCGTCGTTGTGGTGGCGCTGGGGAAGTACAAGGACAGGGCGACCTGCACGTAGCGCGCGCGACCAGAGACAATCCAGGCTTGGAGCGAACCGAAACCACCGCCCTCCGCGCGACGCAGTTGAATCGGCGGCGTTTTTCTGTTCGCTCCGGCAAGGCCGTTCGTTCGCGTGCCGATCAGCGCGCGTCGCGATCTAACGCTTATCGGAATAGACAGTGCGCGGTTGAAAGAACCGATAGAACCGCCCGACGTCTTCATCGCCCACCCACTAAGGATCGGTTCGGCCGAATAGGTGCAACTGCGCCTTTCTTCCTAACCGGTGGCGTAATAAAAAATTGTTTTGCTGCGTGCGCCGTCTCGACCGGCGCCGAACGCGATCGCGCTCTTGTTTACGTTGAGGAGTCGGAGCGCTTGAACCGGTGTTTCTCTTGGCAACGTTCGATATTGATCGCTGCTGATGAATCATTGCACTGATTTTTCCGACCAACTGCCTGCCGGCGCCGAGACGGTGTGAGGATTCGATAGCGCTGTTTTGCTAGCTTTGTTTACGTCGAAATTAGCTCCATCTTCATCAACAGTCAATAGCCGATAGAGATTTATTTTCGTTCACCGACTCAACACTAGCACGAACATGCGGGCACTTTGGCTGCAGGTGCACGGAGAATAATAATAATATTATCTACTTCTGCAAGTCCTGTACAGGAACGTGTAAGTACCGCTCATTTCTCGAAAGCGAAGCCGGCCAATAGCTGCTTCGGCGGGCGAGCGCTCGACAACTGAGCGCATGCTCGGAAACTACGAGTGCATGCCTTTTCGGGGAGGGTTGGTATTAGGGTAGCAATCCAAGGTCTGATTACGGCAGTTCATTATGGAGGAAGAGTTAATGCTTCGACGCGGCGGCGCGGCGATGCTGGAGGGTAACGCGAACGATGAAAGAGTGGCAATAAAATATAATTATTGTTAGTAGCATGCAACGCATCGCGCGTCGCACCGCCGCTCGAAGCATAATCCCGCGCGAGGCATGAAAAGTGCGCAAAAGAAAGAATCACAAATCAACGGTTGGCACTCAGACGACCGTGCCGTCACTGGACCCGTCGTCGTCTTCGTCGGTGTCAGAATAGGACGGCGACCTGTCCGGTCTGCGCAGCTTCCACTTGTTAAACTTGTTGCGAATCTTGCTGAGCGCACCCTGAATGGGGTCTTTCTTGCGCGACTGGGCGGCGATCGCTTCGTCGAGCGTCGCCTTCATCGCTCCCGTGTCCACGCTGAGACTGCGCTTGCGAACGAGCGGCGGCCGCATGGGGCGCATGTCCACCACGCTGATCTTCTTGCGCGGCGACGACAGCGCCGCGATCAGCTCCCTGTCGGGACTGGGCGAATTGTTCGACGACGAGGAGGACGCTTCGATACTGTACTCGATTAACCGCTTCATCGCGAGAATGCGCCGGAGGTCGGGAGGCTTGTCGCGACCCGACTCGCTACCGGTGCGGCTTCTGGGCGGATGAGGAGCGGAAATCTTGCGCGACGTCGTCGGCTCCTTGTGGTGCTCATTCGCCAGAGTGGCCGTCATCGAGCGTTTCGACACCGGCTTTGGCGTTCGCTTCACTTTTTCGCTGTCTTTGCCCGTCAGCGACTCTTCCGATGACCGATTCGAGTTGCTCATGCGTGCTGCTCCCGCCGCTTCCAGTTGAACTGGGGTGCTGCTGGAAGAAACAGATTCATTCTCACCTCGGGGCAGAGATTGACGACCGGCTGGGGCAGCAGCAATCGCCAGGAGAGACGCGACATGTTTTTTACACCCTCGGCTGCTGCTCACTTTCGAGTATTTGAAGCAAAGGTCGTTTTTCTTTGGAGGTAGGGCGCCCCGCCAGCCTTACTCAATAAACAATCCCAGCATATTAGCAACGTTCGGCGGCAATAAAAAAGGCGTACCACTTGCGTCTGACGTGTTGTTCTTCGGCGTAGACGGATGCGCCCGTCTTTTCGGTGGGCGTACGATGTCTTCGCTGCTGGCGACCGCTGGAGGAGGCGGTCGACGTCTTTCGCGGCGACTGGGCCGGGGATGACTGCGCCGAGCCGGGGGAATTGATGCGCTTGTTGACGGCCGACGCGTATAGTAGCGCCATGTTTCAGGCGTGGTCGATCTCGATGAGCGGTGACGGCGCACGTTAAATGGGCGTTGGGTTGGGCGCTGAAGCGAAAGAGGGGGTGGAGGCACTGTGGCGCGCTTGTTAACGCCGTAGGATGGAGCGAATGAGGAGGGAAGACGAAGGCGCGGTGCACTGGCTCGAGGTGCAGTGGCGCGAGGGCCCTTGGCCGCCGCCGCCGTCGTCGTCGGCGCGCGAAACGGCCGTGACGTAGGGCATAGTGAACGGGCGTGACCCGGTGGCGTGACGGATGAGTCGTTGAAGCGCGACTGTTGGGCGCCGCTCACATCTGGAGGGGCGGGGAGGGCGCAAGGGATGGAGTGGGTCGAAACACGCCGGGATGCACCAGGTGATCCGCGCCGCGACAGTCCGCGCCTAAATGCCCTGAATGCTGAACTTCTCCTGCCGCGCGCCACCCGCTTGTCAGTCAGCGTCGTCGGTGCTCGCGGACGAGCGACAACTGACGACGGCCCGTAATTGATCGGCTGCATTTTGTCAGCCGTTCCCTCCTGCTCTATTGCGCTCTGCACTCTCTTTTCAGCAATTTTCCCCAACGCCCACTCGCATTTACTCGCTATTGCCTATTTCACACAAAAAAGCCGCCGTAATGGCGCGTTGTTCGGCGGTTGGCCAATGACGTCCGCGTAGTTGGTCGGCCGACTCGACTTGAAATTATCCCCGAAGCCGCTAGGCTCGATATGACCGCGCAGAGTGCAAAGTTATCTCGCAAGCTCTCCTCTCCCCTCCTATTGGATTCATTTACGCGCTGGCAAAGTTTTTTTTAAACGGAAAGGAATGTGAGAGCACACGTTTTTCGAAATTGGATACGTCGTTAGAGAAATAGCGGGAAAAGATAAACACTTTCGACTACTGATAATAGGCTTCAGGGGGTTTATTTGAGGGGAAATATGGGGAAATCCGGGATGAGGAGCTCACACGCGACCGACTGGTACGCACCGCACGAGGAACAGGGAACTGGCAGCGTCCGTCAACCGCGACGATCGCCCATTACTTTCTCCTGATGAAGCGCTCAGTTATTAAGCTCAAAGTGATTCGCTCCGCTTCAGCGAGGCGTACAGCGTCGTGTCCGAAATCCATTTGGTTTCGGCGCAATTACGCCTGGCGACCAAGTAATACCCCCTTGTACGCATTTGCAAGCTTCCGGTCTTTTGTTCTTTGCCACAATTTACGCTCGGGGCGCCGTCCATGCTTAGCCGCGCATTAGCCACTCTGTAATTACGATTCATCCGTGGCTACCCGAGGAGAAATCGCCGCTGGAAGCACTGTTTGCGTCACTAGACGGACACCTCCACCTTCTCCCCCGCCTCCGCCCCCTACTTCTTAAGAATTTGTCGACCCAGGCAGACGCATAACAATAGTTGACATTTTTCATCGGTAGGACAAATGAGCACTAAATCAAATAAGCCGTTCTTATATTTCATTGCTCAGCTTACCATTTAATTGCACGCACAAATCAAGAATCGAAAATGATTTGTTGGCACAAAGAGTGATTTCTCACGGCGGAATGGGACGCATTGAGACGCTTATCTCGGTCGGTTGGGATTGACTTCTGATAATCTTACTGATCGGAAGATTTTAAGTTTGGAAGTATCGCAGTATGTTATCAGGCGATCAGGCGCGCGAAAATTCTTCGAATTCAACGCTGTCGAAATCCGAACATTCCTATTGAGACACTTCCACTTCCTGTCAACGCGTCGAACATTCTTGAAAAATTCCAAAAGTACCAGCAGATGTCGTCATACTATTGCCAAAAATGCATAATTGTCTCTCTCACTTTTACATTTCGAGATGCGCGAATTTTTGAAGCATGTTCGACTCATAAGCCATCGATTTAATGACTTTGATTAATTTAATAAATAATTTTCAATTTAATGATAATTATCAATTTCAGCCGAAGAAACCGACAAAGCCGGTCGACGATTAGTTTCAATCGAATTCGACGATGGCGACTGCGGAAATATTCGCTTGGACGATATCCGGCTGCTGCCACCAGACTTCCCTATCACCAGTGAGCGTTTCGTTGAACTATTTGTCACTTTTTGAAGCGTCTGTTCTTACACTCGACCCCATAACGCCCTCTGCGCGCTTCAGAAATGAAAGCGCCGGTCCTGCCAGAATTCATCACGCGCAAGCGATCGGGACGCGAGCGATCGTCGGTTGGCGACAGACCTTCGCGCGTAGCCGGCCAGCCGCATGAGCCGCCATCGAAACGCCGTCATAAGATTGAGGAAGAAAGTGTCAAGGGTGCGTTTTTATTATTCCATTTACGCTCTCAGTTGGAAGCTTTTTCAGTCGTATCGGACGCTTCGTTGAGTTTTTTGAAAGAATTGTTTAAAGTGCTCAATTTGATCTGAAGTGTCAGGTTGGATGCAAAATATGTCCGATTAAGTGAAAAATATGTCCGATTAGGTACAAAATAAGTCCGATTTGGTGCGAAATGCGTTCGACTCGATTTGAAAGCATCAATTAAAAATACCGATGGGATATTTGCTGTTGACGATTGCGCTATCTTTGCATGAATAAAGATCGTTTTTAGAACCGACCATCGATACCGCTGGCCGCAAATGGCAGTGGACGGGGAAGCCTCAAAGCGACAAACGGCTTCGGCGCACGCTTTACTCGGCCGTGGAGTGCGACTCCGTTCAAGTGAAGGTAATTACTGCGCATGAGTTATTCTTCTATTTTTATTTACTGCGACTGAGTAATTCCGAAAAATACGCCCGAGTAATTTAGAAAAATACGCCCTGCAGATTGATTTGCGAGAAAATAGTGTGCGCCGCCTACCCACTTCTGTTCCGCAGTTGAAAAACACTTGAATATTTTTCCCCTTTTTGGAGGGAAGGTGGAAATGATCGCATTAATATGGAGCATTGCACTGTTTACAGTAAATCCCAACACTTTCAAAGGCTGCATGGCAGCAATCGATATAATTTAGAGGGACAGATATCGAAGAACGCTTTTTAATGTTGTTTGAGTTGCTTGGAATCTCGCCGCAATCGTGAAATATTCTCAGTTTCGGTGCGCAGAAAATTTCACGAAGATGCGCAGCGACTATTAGAGCACTTTGCTATAATTGGTGCGGGTTTCTTACTGCCCAAAAAATGACACGCGCGGCGCGTATAACAAACGCCAACCTACACCCTAGCTTTGACTATAGGGAAAAGTTTTTACTCAGTAGCAACAAAACAGTCTTTCCTGAGACTTTCCTTGCTGTAATGTGTGTTAAAGATAGGCTAAATTTGGCGTTCTACGGTATTCGGTCTCGACGCTCGTTACTGATCGAAAAATTTCCTCTATACATTACAAGCAATTCTCTCCTTTTAGGTGGGCGACTTGGTGCACATGCTGGAGCCAGCCGGCGGACAGAAGAAAGTTCACAAGGATAACGATCGCTATGTGGCAGTGGTGGAACGTTTCTGGGAGACGAAAAGCGGAGCGAAAAAGTTGCGCGTCGCCTGGTGCTACCGGGCTCACGAAATTGTTCCACGCATACACGTTAATGCACTCGTCGCCAAGGTTCGTACGCCTCCTACACGAATGTTACTTTTATTTTATACCTTTTCCACTTTAAATTATTAAGTATAGTTAACAAAGAGAGGACGCTTTCCGAATTGAGAAGGACATTTGCCTAGTTAAATCAGTACAATAAATGTTCTCTTTGAATTGTAGTATTTTTATTAAAGTGGAAATGGTGTAAATTGTTAGAGAATTTGTTAAAAAAGATTCGAAGGTTACAAAATTACGGCCAATGTGGTAGAGCCGCCGCGTTTCAACAATAATATTGACGTTGTCAGTGTCCGAAAGGGCCGAATAGATTTGCGCTGATTTAAACTAGTATAGCCTGATTTATATGCATTAAAACGAGAATATTTAATATGCCATTTTTACATAGCAGAAGTTGTTCGCTAAATCTTGCCAAATTCATTTCACCGGCGAACATTTTCATGGGCGTAACATATCACGTGCGTCATTTTGTGCCTTATTCTGTGTTTAAGCGTTTTTGTGTTTAAGCGTCGTCCGAGTAGAGTCCGCAGGCAAATATTCCCTTGCGCGCGTATATTCTGTCCGTTAGTCTGTTCTCTTTGATAGCAATCGGGGGCGTTATATTATGGCAGCACGCATTTGGAATTCGTCCCTCTCACTACTTTGGCCATAGGAAAATGGCTCGACCTAAACATTTCAGTTATAATTAGTAGTTGCAAAAAATCTCAACGCGAACGTAATGATGTAGTCTCTGAACATGCGGTATGTTCAGAACTGTATGCATATAGAAAATAGTGACAGCGGCTATTTATTACCCCTGTTAAACCATATTTTGCGTTATTGCACCGCACGATTTAACCCGAACTGCCTGCTCAGTATAGAAGAAATGACATAAATTCAGCCGTTTTCGGTGATCTAAGTAAAATCGACGTGCTCCGAAAATTGGAAAATTGCGAAATAATACGCCATAAAGTCGGCTCGACGATTGCCACGCCATACTTGTCACATGGCCCATGTTCAGTCGCCCCCAGATGGTCCATAGTACGCGAGTAGTATTTGCGATTAATTTTTGCGCCCGTCGACCAGACCGCATTGGACTCTTAAACCGCGCATGCTTATGTCAAGAGCGTTTAGCGCGCTCCACTCTTTTTACTCCATTTGGACGCATTTCCTGTTGTGCTTGTTTTTACAACGATTGTTCGCCTTTTAACGATTATCCCCGATTGTTTTTAGCGCGCTCTCTTCCGCTCCGATCACTACGACGACAACTGCATACAGTCGCTAAGCGAGAAGTGCGAGTTGCTCTCGTGGGCGGAGTTCAAAAAGTTGGACGAGAGCGACGAACACTTGGGCGATCGACCGAATATATACTTCCTGGCCGGCAGCTACGACCCCGTCAATCGCCGCCTCCAGTGGGCCGATGATTGCGCGGACATCTCCGCCGCCAACAGCAAGTCCCATTAGTCTTGTTCTCAGTCTTAATATTTGTGTTTACACCGCAAGTAGTGTATGCGCTTCTTCGAGAACGCACCCTCCTGTCTACCGTATGCTTTTCAAATCTTCTTGTCGGAACCCTAAATTGCGCGCACAATTCAAATATGAAGTGTGCGTTGACAGCGACAGAGAATGGTGGATGAGCGACATTCTATGCAAGCACTGTTAGCCGCGCACCCAATAATGTTGAACTAAACGGGTAGACATCTGATTTTTTCAATTGCGAACGAATCATTTCAATTGTTAAAATATCGAAATATTTGGGATTTCAAAAGTTTGGTTCGAAAAGTGCGCCCACATCATCGTGTTGGGACTCAAACAAGATGAGAAAACCATACGGTAACCTGGATGCGACGTTCTCCGATCTGAGTATACCGTTTCTTTTATTTTGCGAGCTGTTTGCTCAGACTGTTTCGGTTGCAATGTAAAAGTACTGTTGATCGTTGAAGTTGCGCTCTTCTCATTTGCCGTGCCGAAGACGTATGCATCTCGCCCGCACTGTTGCACCCCTTTTATATGACGAGCAAGTATTTGTTGTTTTGTCTAATGAGCTCTGGTCTCCTCTGTGCGTGCGTGTGTGTGTCTCTCTCTCTCTCACATTTCTCAAGTACTTTACGACTTTGTAGCCTTTAGGCCGCGTCATTGCCGTCGATCGATCTTCCTACGCTTCAAGCGTTAAATCAGGCCCCATTTCAGGGCCCCATTTCAAGGCCCATTTTAGGGCCCTATTTTACCAAAGCTCAGTCACTGAGATCCGTGTTCAGTTGCCTATTTCACAAAACTATTACTGCTGAATAGAGTAATTGAGGAACTGCGAGTGCGGTGATTGATTGGAAAACCCCAAAAGGACCAATTATCGCGCTTGCAATTTCGCAATCCTGTGATTGCAATAGTTTGTGAAATAAGCCCGGCCGGTTCAGTGTCACATCTCACTCATATCTGACCTATTATGCGAGAAATGAGACTCAGCCAATTGCGCTGAGATATCAGTGGCAGAAGTTGAGTGAATTAACCCCCCCCTGGTGCGGCAAATTTGATCGCGCCATTCTGAATAGCTTTACGTAAGACGGACAACGAATGTTTGTACCGTAATCAAAGCTTTCCTGGCAAGAAGCCAAAGCCGATCATTTGGACCCATACGTTATTACATCGTTGATGGCACTGACGCGAATCACATTCGTTTTGCTGCGTTCTTTTATGGCGTAATCGTATCTGTGTGTCTCGAATGTTCTTATTGTTTTTCGTGTTCATTTTGACGACGACTATAATGGCGTCCGTTGCCAAATATTTTTCGACTATTGTTGCTGTTATTTTCACGGAGTGGGGGCCGCCTGCGCCTACTTCGTCGATTCCAAACATACGGCACTGATCACGTTATCAAGCTTGCTTTACTGTGCATTCTCAAGTTGTATCCTAAATCTGTTCCTTCATCTTGTTTCTTGCGGGTTCGTTCGCGGCGCGTTGTTAGCTATTTTTGCGCGAATGTGCGATTGGATAGTGGCGGGTTAAGATAGCCAGACGAACGATCTTCGGTGCGTATTCAGTCGTTGTTGCAATGCGATTCACGGTCCCTGTGGGTGTCGACTACTTGTGGTCTTGTTCACCTGTTGTGCATGTGCTTTTCTCGCGAGTATAGCCTTGCCTTTCTGGAATATGTCGGTATCAAAGTTCTGTCAGCAATGGGTTCATGTGTTGTTGATGCCGGTTAGCTCTGCTTATGTCGTGATAATAAACAGTAAACCATGCTTCGAACAGTATTCAAGCACGTCTTTGTTCCGTCAAGGTCACACAATACATACCATTTTCACTTCAATAATGACACGTTTCCATTCATCGAGGACGTTTTACAAATCATAGAGGACTTTTTCAGTACTCATTTGACTTGGAAAATGACGACAAATTAAGTTCTTACTTCGTCGCCGCACGACCATACCGTCGCACAATTCTTCATACGTGGCCTGGGTACAACGGTATCGCATAATTGACGTAAAATTGCTCTGCATGCAGAACTTTCCAAAATTGTTTAGCGTTCGCCACGCAATCGCGAGCGAAACTATCAAGTACCTTTAATACTTGGGTAAAAACCAATGGAGTTGAGCATCGGGTGAACATAACTTATTTGCTGAACGCATTGACGATGGGTCCTACACAAATCAACCGCCTATAAAAACGTGTCAGCGAATCATAAAGCGTTTTTGACGTTTTGCAGAGCTGAATGCTCACTGGGGCTCGTCTTTTCCTATTATTGGAGGAACGCATTGACCTCGATGCCACTGCTCGAACAACACGGTGCCCCTGTAGTCTAAATTGCGTAAAGAAAGTTGTTCAGCTTCAAAATGAAAACTTAAAAATATAGTTAATATAGCGTTAGATTCCTAACGAAGAGATCTAGTACTCCATGAAGGCCGATATTGAACCTAAGTTTACATCGAAAAGCAAAAGAGATAAAAAAGATGTAATAGGAGCTCCTTAGTAAACTACAGAATGTGCCATTTGGCAAGAAAGTAACGTAAAAAATAATGAAGATGTCATTGTAAAGAGCATAATAAGATCTAGTATTCTATGAAGCATGATTTTAAACCTAATTAATAGCTAAAAAGCAAAAGCTAAAAACATTGTTAACTGAGTATCACTAATATCGTTCACCCTAGCACAAATCGGGGGGCGCCGTGACAACGCAGGGGCCACGCACTTTCTATCTTATATGATACCACTTACAGACGCATGAAACAGTGTTGCTCTGCGAACAGAGCATTCCAAAATTGGTATTTTCGCCACACCTACGCGAGCGAAACTTTGAAGTACCTTTAATACTTGGGTAATAAAAGTAGATGAGAATGGTAGGGTCACGCTACAACATTCGTTCAACGTACTGTCGACGGGTTAGTGGCGGTCTGGCTGAAATGTCACTTAGTTTGCAAACTTTACTATGAAATTTATACCAAACCCCTCCCTCTCACGAATCTGTTGCCATGCCGCAAGCAAAATTGTGCGCTAAAACTAAATGTTTGCGTTCGAATCGTTTCTTGGAATGGACTTATTTCCTCAGCTTGAACGTATGCTAAAAAGTAGAAATATTTTACTTTAAGAAATCGAAGAGGCGAAGAAAGCAAGGCAGTAGAATCTCAGTTTGCAAATTTACAAGGACTACCAATTGATAAGGAGAGCAAAAAGGTAACATCAAAAATGGAACATATGCACTATTAATCTTCAAGCATCTTTAGTAGTTGACAAATGAGTGTGAGGGGCAATCTTTAGATAGAGAATGACTTGAAAAACAATCGACACCGAAACGTTGAGAAAACATTTACACTGTACATATTCAATTCTCATGTATATGACAGATACGCACAAGTTAACCAATAAAAAAGTAATATACATGATATGTACTTGAATGAAAACGGTCACAAAACCCGCTGCTTTGGAGATCTGACCGCTGTCGGCCTTTACTCAAGTGATTAGAAATAGAGTCAGGGCAAGTTGCCTAAGGACAGGAAACAAACGTCGGATGATTAATTTATCCTTGGTGTAGCACTTTGCGACGGTCAGGTGGAGGGCTGCTCTCTCGCTTGCTATACAGTAGTTTCCGATTCGGAAACTGGCGATCTCGTTTCGTTCGCCATATATTCTTGATTATCGACGCCTTTCAACAACAGCGTTCCATTTGGCGCATTGTTCTCGTTGTAGTACTCGACCGATCTAATCTCATCTGAACGTAAAACAAACCAATTAGTGCGTCCCTGGAAGTGAATACAAGCAAGAAGACTACTTTCGTCATCATCATGAACGACCGGCGTGTAATTGACAGAGTCGTCCTGCGACGGTACCCCGCTGTTTGACATCAAGTAGTTGCCATCGTCCGTCGCCAACCTGAACCGCTGCATGGAACTGCTGGGCGTGCCGTGAGAGGCCAAGGGTCTTGGTCCTACTCGAGCCAACGGATTGGTGCTCTGCCAACTGAAAGTTCCCCTCTGCCGCCGATTGTCATCTCGTGACATCCGCTAAAACAAAATATGGATTTGCCTCGGAAAATGTCCGATTTGAACTGAGAAATGTCCTCATAAAAGTGTAACATGAAGTACGCTATGTTTGTAAAAGTAGGTAACACGATAAGAAAGTAATATACTGGAATGGTTGAAGAAACAAATGACGTGGGCGCAGCTTGAGTACGCGGAATGGTGCGCGACTCGTTGTTTTCAACGTTGTCGTAGTACAGTAGCGAATCGACGGTGCTAGCATCGGTGTCCTGCAGCAGTTCGTTGATAAGACCACGCTGGTCGCGCTGGTTGAGCGATTTCACTCTCCGCCTTCTTTGTCTTCTATCCAGTACAAAGACGTGTGGCATGCGCAACATTTTCGAAAATGTGTTCGCGAGCTCCGTGAAAGTCGGCCGAGCCTCTTCACTTTCCATCCAACCTAAATTTAATTACACTACGTCAGACTGCTCGATCGATCAATGATGCATAGAGAAGAGATCATTTCATAAAGCTATTATTATTATAAAGATTGTATATATGAACATATCTTGATTAGAAAGACAAGTCATACACTGTAGCCCCACACAGATAAGCTCCTCAAAGTGCCACTTTTCGTGGTGAGACATCATTTTTTGCCAAGCATAGAGATTAAAAATGTGCGCATTAGAAATAATAGAATGATGGGCTATGAAATTTTAGAGCTCTTTGCCAAATTCATTCCTCTTCTTTATCCTTACTGGTTTAAAATTTCGAATAGAACTATGATTGCGGGAAGAGCGATGATCGATCATTTTTGATTTGCGCATGACGCCTTTTCCCGCTCATATTGACCAATCGCTGTCTTTTACGAAATTGTTGTTATAACAGTTTAATGAAATGAGTCCCAGAACTGACATTGAAGCATGATCTGATAGAGCTCTTGCGCGCAATTCTCTGGTTGGCTGAGGCGGTTGCCATTTATCAAGTAGTCCTTGATGTGAGTTGGTTGCACACCGGCGTAAGGGCTTTGGCCGAACGTCAAGATTTCCCACATGGTCACGCCAAATGCCCACATGTCTGACGCGTGCGTAAAGCGGCGCTCCAGCAGACTCTCCAATGCCAACCACTTTACTGCTACCTGAATAACCGCGATCCTATCACAGAAAACTCAAGCAAAGGCTGCTGCTCACCCTTCCTTCGACGTAAACTTCGCTTTCTCCATAATCGAGCATTTTCGCTAGGCCAAAGTCCGTCACTTCGACGTGCAAAGTCGTCTTTACCAGTACGTTTCGGCAGGCCAGGTCTCTGTGCACCAGTCGGTTCTGTTCCAAGTATTCCATCGCCTGAAAATAAGGTCGATCAGTAGGAAGAACTTGTAATTTGAACTCGTAACTTACGCTGGCAATTTGACGACAGTAGCTCATCAGTTCGAGACTTCCAAGCTTCTGTTTGTGCTTCTGGACGAATTCGAGAAGACTGCCGAGGGGTCGAAGAGGGGTGATGAGCTGAAGTCCTTCGCTGAGACAGACGCCAACCAATAGCAGTAGATGGGGATGGCGCATGCCGGCCATGATGCCAGCCTCGGCGAGCATCTCCTGCTGGGCCTTGCCGCTCGTCTCTTGCAGCAACTTGATCGCGACGGGCACCTTTTTTCCAGTCCCCTCCGGCATCCAGTAACCCTAGAGCCGCGAAAATAAATATCGTCAACTATAGCCTACACAAACCCCATAGACGACCCCGAAAGCGCCGCTGCCAAGTCTCTTGGCACTGCGCGACAGCTGATCGGCGGAAATCAAGTCCAGGCGCGCCATGTTCGGCTCGGCGTTACGGTGCTCGGGATCAAGATAGCCCATCAGCGGCACCATGTACTTGGCCCCTTTCCTCCGTTTATTGCACAAGACGAACGCTGCCACGGCTAACACCTACAATCAGCATGTTTGCGAAGTGGTAGATAAATGGTGAACCGGTGGCTACCAGCAAAATGAAAGCAGCAACGCTGGCGCCAATGAGAAGATTGCGAAGTTGCCTCCTGAAGGACATGATTCTTTCGGCATGTATTTACGATAAGTGGCATCTTTATTTGTCGAATCGCCACATTCTTAGTAAAAAAAGCGAAAAAAAATCTTCGCAGAAACAAAGCNTGATTCTTTCGGCATGTATTTACGATAAGTGGCATCTTTATTTGTCGAATCGCCACATTCTTAGTAGTCATAGCGAAAAAAAATCTTCGCAGAAACAAAGCGAAATCCTGATGAAAGGGCTGTAGGGGGGAGGGGGGCAGAGAATTTCTCATTCTCATCTTTATCTCCGAAATCCCCCCTAGACCGAAGATTCAGTCTCTCCTGTTAGAGAAATACGATTTAGACCCCCAGTCGAACTCGCAACCATGCCAAATGATTTCATGAATGCTCAAGAAAGACCAAAAGTCAACTAAATTTGTCAGATTTGATTTCTGCTGACTTCACAGCTGTTATCTTCAAAGTTTGGTTTACTTTACGTTCCCATAAAAATTTGAGCGACAAGTGACTTACCCGTACCAGAAACAATTGGGATAACATGGCAGACACTGGGATCCCTTTTCATAATGACTCTCCGGACATTCCGCGAGACATTCAAAAATGCTGGAATTGACGAATTGAAGACTGGCGTGCTTGCATGATATACAGTTGCGCGGTCCCTGAAGTCGGGTGAATAACTCGCTTGAAACGAACATCTTGAAACAAACCTCCCCAGTGCATTTGTCACATTCCGCATGACATGGCCTGCACTCTTCAGTATCATACACCTTATAATAGCTTGCTTCAGGGCAGCTGTCGACGCACTGATCGCCAATGCGCCAGTTGGCGCACGCGAAACACTGTCGATCGCCATCACCCCAACAACCCATGGTCGAATTGCACTTGGTATCACAAACCGCGTTTTGACGTGCTAAAAAGTGACTGTTTGCTTGATGATATGCGTATCAATGAGCAGCATACAGCACAAATGGGGATTTTCGTTGTCCATGATCTTGTAAACACTCTCTCCGATTGCCTCAGGCGTCTGCTCGATGATGGCATCCCAGTTGATCGAGTCGGCGTAACAGAGATCGCTGTTTTTCCCTACGTACACGTGCCCTTTGTGCACGTGCTTCAATGACGTCAGTCCCAGTTCATGCAAATTGTAGTTCGACGATATCAGCATCGCATATCGCGCCCTAAAAAGCGCTATGATAAAATGGCTAGTGATAGATGCTTGCTTACTCTGACAACCGTCGACCTTCGATGATCTTTAGATTGCGCAAGAAATTCAGTGTTTGTGGCGACTCGACGCCCATTTGAATCTCCAGGTAGTCAGTAATGACACGAACATTGCTCAGTTTCTCCAGATCGTCTATTGTCAATGCTCTTATTTTACGCCGCCTAAATAAGGTTCAGTCAGTTTGACCTCCCAAACAGAACTTGGAAGTTACGGAGGAAAGAGGTACGTACATTCGAGACAGATTTGTAACTTTCACCCTCAAAGTCTTAGAGTGCAAATACTCTTTATGCCGTTAGCGGCGACATTTTTTAAGTGAGCAATGGATATAGAGAGGGTATGCGCCTTGGGGACACGTTCTGTAAGTACGTCCAACACTCCTCCGCCGCCCAATACTGGTCTCCTCAAGCAGCGACCGATGCCTACCTCTGCTTCTCAACTCATAACGGTCGTTCACAAATTACATCGCGTTTAGCAGAAGGGCATATAATAAATGATGGGTGCGTAAAAAAGCGAGCATCGCAGGGATGAGACATTAAAACAAAGGTAGAAACGTCGTAAGGTAAAAAGGCGATGTAAAAAATTCTAAAACAAAGGTCCAGACCGAATTTTTGACTTTTAGCTTTAGGCACTTCGAATTTGACCGACTCCTAACTGTATAACATAGCGTTAATTCAATTTCTTATCTATTCTTATCATGTGCCGTCCATGCACTCTTTGCTATTACTGTGTTTTCTGATCAAACGAAACGTATTGGGCGTGACGCTCGTTTGCAAAGAATGGGGGCCGGGAAGAGGCCAAACAACATTGATGTAGTTTACGAATACCCTTTTAGGACTGTACAGTGCTGATAGTAATCATCCTGAGAAACACTTCATGTAAACTTCTCATTAAAAGAATAACAATTACGGATTTGCGGGGTCGTCAAATTTGAAGAAGTCAGTCATGACATGTTGCCGCAGAGCGATATGACCCTCGATAATAGTGCAGTTGATCAATCGGTCGATATGTTCCGACGTCAAGTCTTCATTTAGTTCGCAACCTAAACGAAGAGTTAAGAATAGAAAACCAATAAGAATAGCACAGACGTTTTGGACAAGGGCCGTGACACTCGTGACACACTCGATCGTTGCTTTCCAAATCTGCGTAATAACCTTCGTAGCATCGAGTGACACAGTGCTTCCCTTGGATCAACGTATTTTCTGAAAACAAAGTCAAAGCAAGTGATAAGTTATCACTGTATGCTCGTACTTGGGCACTGCTTAACACAAAAACGTTTATCGGTGTATCGGGGATTCTGATGAGGTTCCATGACGCCAGTTGCAGGGTTGTACGTCTGAAGACCATTACATTCACGGACACAAGCGCCGTCTTGCTCGTACCACTGGCATGCCTAAAGAATGGAAGGTTCGAATGAAAAGCAAAAAAGACTGAAAGAACAAACGAACGTAGCACTGGTGGCGTTGCGGTCCGAAACAACCAGCGGCGCACGCCTTGTGACAGCACAATCCCGGCTTGTTGCCCGGTTTCGAGCACATTCCCGATTCGCACGTGGTTGGACAGTTATTGCGGTAAGCTGCAATTTATTTGATTACACTTGCGATATTGATGATCTCTGTTGCGAGCCTTACTAATTTGGCACATATTTGCACCAGGGCCCCAACAATGACCGCTGGTGCAATTGGGGTGGCAGAGACTAGTGCTTCGGGTGCAGCTCTTGAAATTCCTCAAGTGNACTGGAGTGTCATCGCCCTAAACGGCGGCTCAGAACATTGTCTTAAGCACGCAGTAAAAATCGATGATTTGGAAGGCCCGCACGAATATTCCACAATATCATATTCTGCGGTTCCAACAAACAATTTTTTGCCCAACGCTTAAGAATCGCGCGCACGCCTAGTGTTAGTGTGGACGGCAGAGCATGATCGAAAGCACAACGGCGACGCACGCGCGTTAGTGATAATCGAACGTGTATGCGATAATTCAAACGCATGAAGTCATGCGCGGCCACACTACTTCAATGAGCGCCACTGACTAAGAAGTTAGTCATTTTTATTTTATTTTTCTTTATGCCAACCGCCACCGAACCCGGCGTATATCCGTCGACGCGAGCTCAAGGTGCAACGTACATCAGCTACGCTACGCTCACATTACAGCGAATGGAGACTAATAGTGCTCCGTCAGAAGTGCATTGGCTCTCTGCTCCCTAAAAATGTTAGTTATGGCTGGCGGGGTTGGCGCCACTTGCCTAACTGGCATCATCTGACACGTAAACACGGCGATGTTCTGCGATAGGAGATTTAGTGACGGTAGCAAGTGACGTTGATAGAGTTTTCACCCGCTGCCATCGTAGAAATAGCTCTTCATAGTTTGAAAGGCTTCTTTGTCCGTTTTCATACAATCGTAAGCAACTAGAACACCTACTCGGACAAGCGTGACAGCTCCGACCAGACACTGTAGCATACATCCTCGTCTGCCTTGGTAAAATCAACCTTCAGACGTTCTTCAAAAGTGCGTGCAACTTGTATAGTTGCCGAATGCATATCTATTTTACATCACAATGAACCGTAATCACGAGCAGATCGCATAGATAATTCGTATGACGGACTTTACTGTTAAATTCGATCGTCTTTAGCAGTAAGCTTACGACGGCTCATTAGTCTCTTATCGTGGAAGAGAGCATGTGGCCTTGGTCCACGATACGACATGCGTTTTCTAGTGTCATACATTCTTTAGTGTCGGAGACCTTGTAGTAGCCTGACTCAGGGCAGCTGTCGACACACTGATCGCCAATGCGCCAGTTGACGCAAGCGAAACACTGTCGATCGCCAGCACCCCAACAGCCCATGGTCCTGTTGCACTTGATGTCACAAACTGCGTGTTGACGTTCTAAAAAAGTGCTTGTTTGCTTGATGATATATGCATCATACAGCAGCATACCGCATAGCTTGGGGCTCTTGTTATCATGGATCTTGTATACGCCTTCTCCGTTCAACGTGGGTCGCTGCTCGATGATGGCATCCCAGTTGATCGAGTTGGCGTAGCAGAGATCGCTGTTTTTCCCCACATACACATGCCCTTTGCGCACGTGCTTCAAAGATGTCAGTCCTAGTTCATACAAATTGTCGTTCGACGATATCAACATCGCATATCGCGCCCTAAAAAGTGCGATAATAAAATGGTTGATGACTGAATCTTGCTTACGTTGAGAGCCGTCGGCCTTCGATGATCTTTAGGTTGCGCAAAAAATTCAGTGTTTGGGGTGACTCGACGCCCATTTGAATCTCCAGGTAGTCGGTGATGACACGAACATGGCTCAGTTTCTCCAGATCGTCCATTGTCATTGCTCTTATTTTGCGCGGCCTGAATAAGGGTCAGTGCTCATAGAGGTAGTCCACAAATTAAGTTACGCTGTGGAAAGGGTAGTAAATCTACAACTGGCGCATGGAAAAGCGAGCGCCACACGTCTAAGGCATTAAGATATCAAAATATCATATAATAAAAGGGCAACAAGAAAAATCTTTTGCCGTCGATTCAGAGCGGACTTTTGACTTTTATCTTAAGACAGTGGGTTACCAACTCCTTCCAGTATGACATGGCGTTAATTCAAGTTTTTATCAATATTTATCGTGTGCCGTCTATGCACTCTTTACCTTAACTGTATTTTCTGGGGAAAAGAGGCGCATTTTGGCCGAGACATGATGCTTATATGAAGTAAATGGGGACCGGAGATGGGCCATATAGTGTGTAGGAGTGCGCTCCGCGCCCTCCGACATTTCATACGACCCGCCTGTAGCCAAATGCCCCGACACGATTATCTGGGCTAAGAATGTTTTTCTATTGTTATGGATATGGTATTCGCGATATGATGTGAGGAGCGTGTGCTCCGAAATAGAGAGTTAGTGTGGTTTTTGGGCCAACTCGAATGGAATAAAAGGAATAATGAAGAGGATGAACACTAGCATCCTACAAGTGATATAATCTGTGATGTCATTTATGAACATCCCCCCTATGAAAGAACCGTCCTTACCATAATCAGTCAGAGAAACGGTTTATGAAAAGGTTATTAAAGAGAATGAAACGTACACTATGTCATCAAAATTGGAGAAGTTAGTCATGACATGTTGCAACAGAACGAGCCTTCCTTCGATGATTGTACAATTAATCAATTCGTCGATATGTTCCGATGTCAGTTCGTCATTCAATGTGCAACCTAAACGATCAGTTAATAACAGAGAATCAACGTCAAAGGCACACACGTTTTGGACAAGCGCCTTGACACTCGCGGCATATTCGATCGTTGATCTCTGCATCTGCGTAAAAGCCTTCATTGCATCGAGTGACACAGTGCTCTCCTTGGGTTAGTGTATTTTCTGAAAACGAAGATATAGAAAGTGATAAGTAATTGTCATATGCTCATACCTGGACACTGTTTAACACAAGAGCGTTTGTAGGTGTATCTGGGGTTGGTATGGGGCTCGGTCATGCCAGTAGCGTGATTGTATGACCGAAGACCATTACACTTCTCGACACAAGCACCGTCTTGTTCGAGCGACTTGCATGCCTGAAAAAGGAAAAGCTCGAGTGAAAGGCGAAAAGAGTAGGGGAATAAACGAACGTAGCACTGGTCGTGTCGCGGTCCGTAACAACCAGCGGCGCACGCCTTGTGACAGCACAACTGCGGATCTTCGCCCGGTTTCGAACACATTCCCGATTTGCACGTGGTTGGACAGTTATTACGGTAAACTGTAATTTATTTAACTGCATTTCTGATATTGATGATCTCTGTTGTGAGCCTTACTTATTTGGCACATATTGGCGCCCGGGCCCCAGCAGTGGCCGCTGGTGCAGCTGGGGTGGCAGTGATCAGTGACTCGGTTACACATCTCGAAATTCTTCAGGTTTGGGTTGTGAAAGTCGTGCAGGCGACTGGCGACGTTGCTCTTACCGACGAGCTGGCCGAAGTCGATGGTGCTAGCGCTTGGATCGCCCAACTGCTGCCAATAGCACAAGTAGTTGTTTTGTGCGGCTACGATTTTGCCTCGTTCAATGCCTGAATCGTTTAAAATGAATCGCATTCGAGCAGATCTTTGACATACTTCTCAGTTCTGGCATATCGATGTACTGCAAGTTGAGATTGTTAAAAACGAAGAAGCTGACGCCGTCATGTGGGTCGGCGAATGTGAGATTGGCCGACTGCTTGATGGTATCGTAGTAGACCGTGTCACCCCAGACAATGCGCAGCTTCGGCAGAGATATCCTGCTGACATCATTGGAGTAAATGAACACGTAGCCGGTGACCTAAATTTATCCCATTGTAACTTGTCCTTGGATTATTTTGTTATGATCCCTCACTTCTTCGATGGATTCGAGAAATTTCAACGCCTCGTCGGGATCAACTTTTTCCTGGTCGTGCAGCTCGATCGATGAAAGTTATCTCCAAATTGCCCCATACTCTCGTGCAGTTTTCGTACTGATTGCGGAGTCTTTGGATGGGATTGGATGATAATATTTTCGTTTTGCCATCATTGCTACCCGAGCAGTCTGCAAAAAATGAATCGTTCAGGTCTGGATGGTGTAATTTAAGAGAACGTGAAGGAAATTCTAATGCGAGACTGCTAGAAAACACAGGTGTGGGCGCAACAAATGAGGTTAGACGCGAGCTAAGGAGAGGGTTAGTGAAATTTGTTAGCCGACATCCATTAGGCGAGAATGGCATACGTATGACGGCCGGCTGTGGTGCGTCGGAGATGATGCATACAGCTACTCCAGTCGACGCACGCCGGCTCCACTAGCTGATACAAGAAACAATGCGCCGCGGCTTAGAAACGCACAATGCTTCATGCCGAAACTATGACATACCGCACGAGGTCGAATTGCCGTAGTAGCACGAGAGCGAACGCCAACGGTTGCCCGGAGCGTCTTTCAAAGCGCCGCCCGGAAATGCCAACGACCTAGCCACCAATTGAAGCAGACAGATTTGAAGGCATAACGCCCGCATCTCCGCCGCTTTAACCGACAGCGTAGAGTTACGACGGCCAAAGGAGGCAGCAGGATGGGCCGACGGTCTCGGATTCTTGACTCGAGGCGGCTGGCAATTAAAGCCCGAGTCGGGATGCCGATTCAGGAGCCCGAAGGGTAACGAACACCCAGCAACGGTGGGCGCAGAACAAACACCGGCCAACGGTGCCTCGGATTGATTTGCCACCAGCTCGAGAGAAGAGCAAATCGACCGTTCGATCGGCTACGCGACAGCTCACGCCTGCAGTACACTAGCTGTGAGCTATCAAAAAATGTTATTTGTTGCCGGCGTGGTTGGCGCCACTTTCCTAACTGACAGCAATTTCATATGAGCACGATGACATTTGGTGATAAGAGATATAGTGACGGTAACAAGTGACGTCGATAATGTTTTCACCCGCTGCCACTGTGGAATAAGCATATCATAATTTAAAAGCTTCCTCGTCCATCCTCGTACGGCCGTAAGCAACAAGAATGTCAGATCGGATAAATAACTTTGACCAGGAACTTTAGCATTTACCGGCTTTTTCATATCTTTTAAAAAAGTTTTGAAACATTTTGCAAAACCTGTCAATGGACGCGGTGAAAACAAATTCTCACTCTGTTTTGATCGACTTTCGGCTGAAATAGCAAGCTTTTGACATTCAGAGAACTATGCATGACGTCGAGAATGTGCTATCCGCAAGCCCCTTCGTGTTTACATGCAATCCACACTTTATGGAACCTTCCCGTTGGTATCACCATCAACAGAATATTAGCGTAGTATCGTCGCAGAGCTGATGCCGAGCAACGTGCAACGGTCCATCCACACATAAAACAGAAGACCGCAGACATAGCGACCACTTCAGTATTCTGCTTAACTCTATCATTTCACGTTAGAGCGATGACGACAAGAATCCTATTCTTCCACATCCTTTTTCTTTCTTTCATGATTGTGCACTATAGCCATAACTGCAATTACAGTGCAGAAGTTAATGTGCAAGGAGGGGCAACCAGTGAACCTCTCTTAACCATGGAAAACAATATCAATGGAAAACTGAACGAGCTACTCAAATCGACCAAGGAACTATCTGCCTTGACCGCGAGCGCAAACTGTCCGAAGAATACGATGACGACGACAACAACAAAGAGCTGTGCTAATCAGTGCGTTACCATTGCAGTGAAAGTTAACACGGAGGCATATGCCGGTAAGTATCAAAGGTTATTTAATGGAAATCAGTTTCTGCGGTATATTAAGAATAGCTGATTGAAATAGTTTCTGTTTGCTCAACTGTGAAGCTGTCGAAAAGAACAGGCATAAACTGCTTAGAAGCATGCAATAATGATGCCGATGATGAAGATTGCATAAATCATATTTTCCATAATAAGTTGTTAGATCGTCCGAAATGTCGAGTAATGCAAAAGTTATTTTCCTATCGTATCGCCCGCCACTGAAAAGTTTTGCAGAGTGGCTGTGTAAGTGCAAAATTTTTAATTGCACTTCGTAAAAGTTCAAACGAGATTACGCTTGCCTATTTCTCAATCGAAAATTTCTCAGTACCTTGTAAGATGATTCGTGAGAATTTTCTTATGATTGAGTGTTTGACATTTCCTGTATAAGTTTCCATTGTAAATGCGTCACCTCATTTGTCCGCTTTGTTATCTTGATGGCATATGGCACAACTACGGATTCGACTCATTTTTCGTTCAAGAACCATTTGGCTCTACAAGGAGAGCTTTCCAAAATTTTCCAAGTTCGCCACACGAGCGCGGGCAGAAGTTTTTAGTACCTTAAGAACTTGGGTAATAACCGAAGTCAGGGAGCATCGGGTGATGGTAAATAAGTCGCTTAACGCATTCGCGACGGATCCAATCTCAGTTATCTCTATAGTAATGGACAGACGAATTATAATGAGCGTATTCCGCTTGGTTACACTTCTTTTTCTCGTTTTATGAATGATCACATAGGCCACGATTCGAACAATGCAGGACGATATTGTACTAATCAATCACAGTGCCTTAGAAGCTGTGCATCATCGGTTCCAGTCTTATCGTGTGCAGCATAGCTCTTCGCTGAGAAGAGCTTGTCAAAAGTTCTTTGACTTCGTCCCGCAGTGTGCGAGCGAATATTCGTCATGCGCCACTTGGGCGGTGAGCGAATTTCTCAAGTATCTTTGATACTTAGGTTATAACCAACGACATGGAGCCAACGGTGAATATGACGTATTTGTTTAAGACAGACTTTTTCTAAGCATCGAGTTTTTTGTTCAGAGCCTTGGCACAGTTTTCAAAAAGGTTTCAGATTTTGATGAAATTTTGCATTCTGGGGTAGTTTAGGTCGGAATTTCCGAAAATCGCGTCAGAATTTTTTGAAATTATTTTCGTGTCAAGATTTGGCGGGAAATTCAAACTTGATCACATGACTATAAAGATGAAACCGAAATGATTATTTTTATATACCATTCGATTGGAAATGATGAGAGGAATCTAAAACTGACCAGAACTTAGAAATTAGTGTAAAATGAAGAAAGTTATGATGGAAAGAAGAGATCGTATTTTTTCACTTTTTAGTTTTTCGAATTTTTCGATAAAAACTTGTTCTGAATTCTCCGTACAGTTGATTCAGGATTGTAGCCCTGGTTCTGGGCTATCCAACGGTGCCATAAAAAGTATCAAACTCGTATTGGAACAGTGTTCTATATCAGCCCAAAGTTGACCAGTGCCATAAATACGGTAGAACGGGTTTTCAGAAATTAAGGAAGATGCCACCAAAATCAATACTTTTATATACCATTCGACCAGAAATGATGAGAGAAGTCCGAAACTGTGCACAATTTCGAAATTGATGCGAAATTAAGAAAGTTATGCAAGAAAAAGAAGTTCCGCATTTACGGCCTTTTCTGAAGTTTTAACTCTTCTGTTGTTCGAGTTTTTCGATAAAATCTTGTTCTGAATTCTTTATCTAGTTAGCTCAAGATTGTAGCCCTGATTCTGGGCTATCCAACGATAACATAAAAAGCATCAAATTGTTACTGGAACGGGTCTGAATTTCGCCCCAAAGTTGCCCATCCTTCCAAGCATTGTCACTACTACGGTAATTCGTTTGTGTTCAAGGTATCTCAAACCTTGTTCATAGTTGGCGCATGCTTTATTCGAATTTTTTGTCATTTTTGATTGGTCTTTTAAAATTTGCTCGCCTACGTGATTCTGCTTTCGTAGCACATTTTAGAAGCTGTCTAATGCTATGTTTGCAAAGAGAGTGCTATTCAACTGACTTCAGTTCAGTCCACCCCATGCCGGTGGTAAATGAAATGGTAATAATACTTTTGATAAACAGAGAACTACAGGACAGACTTGTTTTCGAAAAGAGCAAATGACTCATGTCATTATTTTATTGTAAAAAAACTAATTCACAGTTGCGTCAATACTGATACACGTAAAAACTTTTAAACTGTCCATCCGCGTGTGCTGGACTGAACTGACGTCTGCTGAACTACTCTCTCCATGCAGACATCTTAAAACATCTTGTAACACATGTTTTTAAAATAGAGTAATTATACGAGCGCAAAGTTGAAAAGACTTTAATCAAAACTAGTAAAAAATTCGAATTGAACATGCGCCGACTGTGCACAAAATTTTAAAATTCCTTCCACACAAACGACTCACCGTACTTTTGGTATGGGTCAACTTTGAGCTGAAATAGAACATCGTTCCAACATACGAATTTCAATTTTTATGGCACCGTTGAATAGCCCAGAGTCAGGGCTACAATCCTAAATCAGCTGGATAGAGAATTCAGAACAAGTTTTTATCGAAAAACTCAAACAAAAGAAGAGTAAAGAACTCTATACTACCAAAAAACCTAATGTTTTTCTTTCTTGCATAACTTTCTTAATTTCGCATCAATTTCGAAATTGTGCACAGTTTCGGACTTCTCTCATCATTTCTGGTCGAATGGTATATAAAAGTATTGATTTTGGTGGCATCTTCCTTAATTTCTGAAAACCCGTTCTACCGTATTTATGGCACTGGTCAACTTTGGGCTGATATAGAACACTGTTCCAATACGAGTTTGATACTTTTTATGGCACCGTTGGATAGCCCAGAACCAGGGCTACAATCCTGAATCAACTGTACGGAGAATTCAGAACAAGTTTTTATCGAAAAATTCGAAAAACTAAAAAGTGAAAAAATACGATCTCTTCTTTCCATCATAACTTTCTTCATTTTACACTAATTTCTAAGTTCTGGTCAGTTTTAGATTCCTCTCATCATTTCCAATCGAATGGTATATAAAAATAATCATTTCGGTTTCATCTTTATAGTCATGTGATCAAGTTTGAATTTCCCGCCAAATCTTGACACGAAAATAATTTCAAAAAATTCTGACGCGATTTTCGGAAATTCCGACCTAAACTACCCCAGAATGCAAAATTTCATCAAAATCTGAAACCTTTTTGAAAACTGTGCCAAGCCAAACTCGGTCCTTAGAAAAAGTCTGTCTTAACGTATTTACGATGGGTTAATGGTAGTCGGCCGCACGCACACTGATATGACGCGGTCAGGGCAAAGCTCAGGCGCGAACAGTTTGAATTTTGAAAACTGCGCGACGACGAAAGAGTGCGCGGATTAATGCGTGCGTGTGGGACAAAGTGGGATTTAATTGTGCAGCTAAATTGAACCTGTTTAAGTTGTTTTGTCGACAGAAGAAATAAAAGAAAACATCAAGCTCGAATAACAGAAGGGAAGCTGATAATGGCTGATCGTATGTTGCGACGGTGAGCGCTTATTTTTTCTGGCAGATTCTTGAGCTATAATGTTCGCGATTAATTGGTTACTGAGCATACTTAGATTGACAAGATGTTGAATATTTCATTCAGAATATTCATTAATGGGTTCGTGAACGTTAAGTATGCTGCCAGATCCACACATGTTCACAGTTTAACTTGGTTTCGAAAGCTCTCGCCTCGTTTACGACGTCTCGCATAAAGTACCGAAGTGTATTGAATCTTTGACAATAGAGTTTTCCCTCGATTCTCTTTCGTCATTTGAATGAGTTCAAAATCGACTAGCGCTATTTTTTTGAACTTTTGAAAACAATTTCGTCACTATCTTGAGACTGCTTTAGCGTATTCTTTGCCGAAAATTGCATGCAGTTCATATCAGTGCAGTAGTTTGCCCAATTCTCAGTTCTTTTGCGCTTTCTTTCCGAGCGAGTTTTTAAATCAATCGGCATTACTTGTCAACGTTTTAACTACAAATTAACCATCTTATTCGTACTTGACGCAAACTGTTCGGATACAGTATGAAAGAGCTATTCTCTAGAGCTTCAAATGAAAAAAGATCTAGCTGTTGCTGTGATTCCGAGAGACTGAATATGCCTCGATTTTACCGCACAGTAGAGTTCGCTTATTTCATTAATTTGCTTATACCGGTTGATTTTGGCTGATCCCTTAAGTGCCGTTATAAAAGAATTTCACTGCACTAGGCAGGGACTGGGTGAGTTGAACTTTCGTTTCAATTAGCCGTCGATTTTCAGTCGCTCAGTGGCGGACGCAACGACGGCATTTGTGCAGTATTTGAATGAGACATTAGAGCAGCTGCACGCGCTATGGGATGAGGCTGGAATGACCGATGACCCGAGAGGAGAACGAGTCACCACCGTCTACGTCCACCTCCGCTCGCTGCTCGATCAAATGGTGCGATAGTTTTTTTTGTGAATCTTTCACATGATGTTCGTAACCCAATTTACTGAGCGGCGTTTTGTTCAGGTTTTGGGTAATGAGTAGATTTTTTCTTTCAGTTATTACATGTTTCTTTTGAGTAGTGGCTCACATTCATTTAATCGGCCCTTGTTACTGATCAAAACATTTTTACTATTGTATACAAGATATGCCGCCAGGCGTCGTAGTCGGCAAATATGAGTTTGCTCTTCGGTACTTTCAAAACATCACTTTTCACCACGAATGATAATGCTTTCTTGGCTTTCACGTGCTTATATTGATATAAAGATGCGCTATCGATATTCAATCTAAGATTTTTTGTTACTGCTCTGATCGGCAAATTTTGGCTATAGTCGAGCAGCAGTGAAATAATCGTTACTTACGTTGGTATACCATTATTTGTGCATGTAGAAATCATATCATATCATTATATCTGCAGGTGGAAGAAGAGACGGGGATGGTGGGGACGCTGAAGAAGCGAGCAAAGGAGAATCTGAAGACGGTGAAGGAATTGCGACGCGAGTTGGGGATGGAGGACTACATGGTGCCGATGGACGCGGAACTCCTCGAAATGGATGAAATTCTGAGAAGCGAGCGCGAACGGCTGAAGGCGCTGAAGAAGCAGCGGGTGGAGAAGTTGGCTCGATTGAAGGAAGAAGATGAAACGCTCTGCACTCGTCTCGACACCGTTCCCTTCATCGTCAAGGACGCCATCCCGAGCGAGCAACATCTCGAAGAACTCGCCGAGCACGTTGACCAGATGCGTCATTTGCTTCATAACCGCTCCATCGATTTCGGACTGGCAAAGACAGAGCTCGGTCGTCTCCTCGCCCGTATGGGCACTCCCGCTCCCAACGAATTTTGCAAAGAAGTCTTGCGCTCTTCTGAGGAAACTTTCCTTCTCTCCAGCGGCAACATGGACGCCCTTGAAACGCTGATTCTGACGGTTGGTGGAGATTTTTACTGGGCTAAGTACATGCACTTGATGGCTTTGGTTTGTGGCAGATTATTAATTGTTTGATTAAACGTTAGTTCCCGCTTGCGTTATATTATGAAAACGCCCTTTTTTATTAGTGCGAAACAAATCATCTCGTCTGTTTCAGGTTAGCGACCAATACAAATCGTTCGTCGCCAACTTCCGCTCTCGCTTCGACGAATTATACGCCGAAATCGATCACTGGTGGACCAAGTGCTTGGTACCCATCGAGGAAAGAGCGCAGTTTCCGTCATTCAGCGAAGGTCAGATTGGTTGTCGACGTTTGAATTTACTACTCGCATTATTTCGAAAAAATTATTTGGTTGGGCATATTGTCGTATATGCTGTGCACCGTTTATTCGCAGACGACATATGCGCAGCCATTTAAACATATCGCAAAAGTGCATTGTATTCTTTGGAAATTGCCTGGAACGCAGCCAGTTAAAACTTTCAGTTGCTTTTCAAGGGTCTTCTCGCTCACTGCTCTACGCATCATTAGATACAATACCAAAACAAATCAATGCAATGGAGTTTGTTTGAGAATATTCTGTATTCCCATCCCACGACATTCTTTCTACTAAAAAGAATAGTGTTCATCGATTTGAGTTTTATCTGTTGGACTTTACACATACTTTCCCCAAGAATAATTTTTAAATCTTGATTTATTCTTAGTCTTTATTGTTGCAAAGTGCCGCCGTTTGCAGACGATATTTCCGAGGCCGCATTGGACCGCCTTCGAGCGGAGATTGAGCGACTGCGCCAGTTCTTCTCGGAGCGCCAGTCTGTCTTGGGCAAGCTGGAGGTGTGGCAGGAGCTGTGGAAGGAAAAGCTCGACTTTGAGCAACATCAAAACGATCCCGCCCGCTACCATAATCGCGCTGGCAATCTTGCTGCTGAATTGAAGGTAACGTCCGCGAGACAGCGGCTCACTTGTAAAAGGCCAACACTGGTCCCCCATTGCTTTGAGTGTAAATTGTGGTTTATTTTTAGCTGCGCATGGCAAGCTGACTGTAGATTGTATCGTTATATATTACTCTCATTCTGTGTTATTATTTTATATTATCTTAATTATTAGCCAACCCTTTCGCAGCCTTGAGGGTTGCTTATGTCGATCTACGATATGTGCTTACGGCTAGAGGCGAACCGAGGCATTCTTAACCAGCACGTCACGATTTAAACAGAATATCAATGAGGTTATCTCATCGCAGACTTTTGTATAACCATTTCAATTTCATTCAATTGGTTTCACTCATTCTGACGGCGTTTGTTTTGTAGCGCAACAAAGCAGTGGAAAGTTCGTTGCTGCCTAAAGCGAGACGCGACCTGGAGGCTGCCGTAGAGGAATGGACAGTGGCGCATCCGGAAGAAGCGATACTTATTTGTGGCCGCGATCCCGTTGCCTACGTCGACTTTACCGTCAGCGAGCATCTGGCTGCGAAAGAGTATGAAAAGCAGCAAAAGGTTTACATTCTATACTTTTGCGAAAGAAATATTGTATATAACATGTGGTAAAGTTCTATTCCATTATTTTATCAGTGGCTACAATATTTAATTTTGATCTCTAAAACTCTTTAATTCTGCGTCTACGTAACTCAACATATAATTTATATTGTCTGAAAGGGAAAGGAACCGTAATACGATTTACTTTTTAAAATTTATTCGCCAGTTATGGTCGATAAAGTCGGAAAGCGGATTTGACGCAATTGCGGCTGATCAATGAGAAGAATGACTGTTAATCTTTATGAAGATGCAAAGTTCATCCGCGATGTTGTTTATGAGAAAAATGGGATTACACCTTTTAAAAAAAATAATTTAAGAAGTTCGGCAAAAACACGAGAGTCGTAAACTCCTAATTCTTGGTAACACCAAAATAGTGGCGTAGTTTGCAACTCTTAAAATAGTATTTAATGCCAAAAGTCACTTGCAGCAATTGGCGAAGAAGCAGCAGATGGAGCAGGAAGCAAAGTTCGGCAGCACGCCAGGGAAGAAGGCGTCGCCGCCGAAGCGCGCGCTCACCCCCTGCGGCGTGTCTCGCTCTAACCTGACCAATAAGATGACGCTGTCGCGCGCCCGATCGCCCATCAAACCCGTTCAGCTGCAGCCCGGCCAGACCAGGGTATGCTATTGATAGGACTGTAACGGGGACGGGGACAAAATCAAATTCCACGGACGGAGACGGGTATTTCCCCTTCTTCGTTACAGCCCTAGTTATTGACAGTCATTTTTATAGTCAACACTTTCGACCAGTAATACGAAAAAGAGACAGCATCGTAGTTGGCAAACGATGGGGTCGTATTTCACCTATAGTCATGTTTTCGATCAGTAACAAGATATCGTAATTGACAAAGATGAGCTCGCTTTTCGATGCGAAAACACATTTTACCTAGAATGATAGTCTTTTTTTGGTTTCTACGTGTGTATATTGATAAGAAAAAGCGCTATCGATTTTCGAAGTAGTTTGTTTTATTCAGTCTAAGATTTTTGTTGTTGATCGTCAAATTTAAAAATACAATGAAATTTGTTCGTAACGCTACTTGAGGGACCGGCCAAAATTACCGGCAATAGTAAAATCTCATTAGATGCAAAACCCGTGTAAAAGAATTCTACAGTAAACAAGAATGCGTATTCCTCAGCGGTGATTGATGAATGTTATTATTTT
>NIUQ01000477.1:0-49172 GCA_002796945.1 Plectus sambesii | reverse complement strand
TTTACCCACCCGCCCACTATGCTTTTTTCGGAGCACTTTTGTTCATCGCTCGCAATATAAGAAACCGCTGTTCGCTTTTTGTTGCGCAATAACATTTTTTCGATCAGTAGGTAGAGCTTTGATAGGCGAACCTATGCGACAGGAAAGAGTACGCGGCAATTACTAGCTCTAGCATTGGTTTAACGACTTTCTGCAGCCTAAGTCGTGTCTAACGTAATCATAAACTGTCTCTCTAAAGAGGACTAACAGAATTATGCGATATGACACTGGCCCTGTGTTCGACCAACAATGTTTTTGAGCATTATTTAAAACTTCACTTTGGGCCGTTATGTAAGATTTAAGGCCATAGTGTAGTGGTTTGGCGTTACACGCTTGCAAATTTGATCGATTCTAGTTTGAATCCAACCGATAGTTGTAGCTTTCGCTATTTCGAACATGTTTCTTTATCGCGACTAAACATTATTTTGAGGGCATCTGCATTCTGCTTCATTTACAGATATCCAAAGTGATAGTAAATCATTAAGAATGGCTAACTCAATACCAACCCGCCTCAATATATCCAGGCCTACCTTCAGCTCATGAAGGTGCACTTTTAAAGCGCGACTAAGTCTTTTCTCATTATCATTAAAGGTTCTAGTTAGGCAAATCTGCTTACAACGAAGTACTTGCTTACGCTTTCTATGAGTCTTCATAAAAGATAGTGAGCATGAATATCCCTATATTTGCGCAAAACCTGTGAAAGCTTCTATAGATCTGCTAAACAACTTCAATTGTGAGTAGCTAGTTTGCTGAAACCGCCGCGTTCCGACTTTTAGCATCTACCATCTAGCAAGTCATTCACAAAAATTAAACAATTATTCCCACAGGGACCTTTGGTCCCTTAGAAAGGGAACAAAATTCCAGTGAAAAGCTCAAAAAAGGATTTGAGAAAGTATTCCTCATTCTTGATTACTTCCCCCATGTATGATAAGGTAAATCTTAGAAAGCGACCAAAATAAAAAGAACGAAAAACCGCGCTTCGCGCCGCAAGATCCAAAAGTGAAGACAATACAGAAATAATCGAACTAAAAGGCTAAAGAAACACAGAGGAAGAATGAGGTGTCAATCAATTCCCATTAGTCAGCTGACACCTCATTCTTCCTCTGTGTTACTTTAGCCTTTTAGTTCGATTATTTCTGTATTGTTTTCACTTTTGCAACTTGCGGCGCGAAGCGCCGTTTTTCGTTCTTTTTATTTTGGTCGCTTTCTAAGATTTACCTTATCATACATGGGGGAAGTAATCAAGAATGAGGAATACTTTCTCAAATCCTTTTTTGAGCTTTTCACTGGAATGCAGTCATCAGTGTTGTCAGCATTTTTTGAACTAATGGGCGTTTACCGCGTTACTGATCGCAGCGCCAGCTGGACTCCAACACCTTAACATACTATTTTGTCATGAATTCTGTGTCACCTCACTAAGAAGCATGTTCTATGAGAGTACAGCAGGAAGGGTAACTTCGTGACCGTTCCACATAATATCGTTTAACAGCATTACTATGCGCATCAGAACGATATTTTTTTAAGGACAGTGAGAACAGCGAGAACAGCGACTTTCAATTCGTTATGGGCCATGGAGACAATAAAGCGCCTGGTGAACTGCGACCGAGTGTCGACAAAACAACAGGAACAGGTTTCTTATTTTTTGGATTTTAGATGAAAATAAGTTTCCGCAACGAGTATCAAATTTGGAGTTGTGCTAGTTTTTGTTGCCTAAACAATTGCGACACTTCAGTCCATTTCGGATTTGTAGATTGCGATTTCAAGGGATATATGACTACATGTAGATTGCAATAGTGTATTATCAATTCCATTTAAGGTTTGACAAGATGGTTTATGATTTTAAATTTTTTTAGGTACTGGAAAGTATATGTATGTCCAGCCGTCAGAAACCACCAAGAAAGGAGATATTGCGAGCTTAATTTCACCAGTGTTTAATGGTAAGTAATGTAATCATAATCTTATCTTTAAGAAAAAACAGAAGGGAAAGAGTTCAAACTTTTAAAGTATACATTGATATCCACGACTGTGTTCCTACCTCCCTTTTTCATTTAAATATCATGTAAACTATTTCATGCTCAATATTTTAGGAACAGAAGCGGGCGACAAATTTGTCATGTTTTATCTTTACCATGATCAAGAAAATGAAACAGATTTCATGACGTTCAACTGCTGCATAAGACCAGTTGGTTGGAACGAATCCGTTTGCTGGATTGAGTTTGACAATGTGATAATAACTGTTAAACGATGGCGATATCTCCCCGTACCTCGTCTTCCACCCGGTCCTTATCAAGTAAGTGTTTCATACTTATATACATCAACTTGTCAAAAACTGCTTATCATTCAATTGGTATCCACGTGAACTTTAGGTTTCTGTTAATTGATGAGCAATTAGGCAGAGGTGGGTACCTTTTGCGGCTAGGGTATATAAGCTGAACATCTTGAGGAGGTACGTATTCCCCAGATCTTTACTCTCATAATATCCTGTGTAAATTGTTCGTTTTTCCGAAAGAACGCTAGTTGGGAGCAGACATCGCCATGGGTTGATGGCTGGCGAGTCTCAGAGAGAATCCTCCTCCACAGTTTTGGCTACCTGTGACCGCCATAGGCAGAAATTTACGGTTTTCTTCAGTGCCACAGGCAAAAGTTGGGATCATTTATGCTCAAAAGACAAAAAATGGATAGATCTAGCGTTCAAGGAAACTTATGAGATGCCATAGTAGTTTGTGCCCCTTTATGGAGGGCAGCCCTCAGACTTTTTTGGTGACAATTTATTTGGGTGTCTAGGGGTATATTGCCCCTCATACCGCCGTGGTCGTGTCCTTGTATCCCCCCGGACTCTGAGCATCAATGTTACAAGCCCATCTAGGGGGGTACGTCCCCCGCCCCCCCTCCCTTCCAGCGCCCAGCTTAAATATTGGGAGGGGTTGATATTATCGATTAATGTATGCGTCATCTTTTAAAAATATAACTAATTGCCCATAATGCCAAATTAGGTAAGGATTTCATAAGGTGCGGCGCAGATATCTCCACGGCGAACGAGATTTCGTCAGCAATGTTATCCAGTGAACTCATGTTTCCCAACGGCTTAATCATTGCTAAAACTAAAATACTTGTAGAGGAAAAATCACCTTTTCTTTGCTCATAGGAATCTTGCAATACAAATAGAGAAAAGATGTGTTAATTCTCCACCTGAACGTTGTCACTTTACAATGGAGCATGGTTGTTCAAGTATTGTTTCTTGACATGGAGTACTAATAATTGAGAAATACTCAATAATTACGCGTATACATAAGGTGGGTGTAGTTCCTCTTAAAATATGGTAGTGACCACCCTATTGAGATTCAGTTTCTTATTTCTCAATTCTCAACACCTTGACTAAAATAAATCCCATGATCTAAAGTTGTAAGGGTCTCAAGATGGATGCAATTGGCTTGTACTCATAAAATCTTTCAAATGAAAGAAATACGTGTAATTTCAGGTGATAATCCAGGCGGTTTGTGGCGAAGGAAAAAAGAGCGTGATTGCAATCGATGACTTTGCGGTATTCAATGTTAAGTACGATTTTCCATGTAGTCGGGCTAAAGGGCGATTGGTACGCGAAGGAAACCGTAATCGGAGGCGCGTGATTTGAACTGCGTTACGTAAGAGTTTGTGCCCATAGCAATGCCGTACGGTGCTATTTGAATGCAAACATCGTAATCAGGCGAGAATCGCTTTAGGACCTCTCTCGTACCGGTCGCCCTTTAGCCCACTATTTTCCATGTAAATAGAACACTTGAACGTTGCGGTAATTTTATTGCATTATTCTGAGATAACATAGATTACAAGCGAAACGCAAAATATGGTACTGTGTGTGTGCTTGTGTGTACGAGACTATTATCACCAATGTTGCGCAAGAAATGTTTATGTAGTAACTGTACCCTAGCTAAATATACTTTTTGTTTGAGCATGAAAACGAGTTGGCGTGTTTGCGTTACACGTCGACGTATCCCGTTGTTGTCTGTGAGGGTTGCTCATAAGGCGTATCTGCCTTCAACTACGCGCAGTTGCATAGAACCTCTCATACCGAGACGTTGTTGAATAAAGTGGTAAAAACGAACAGCCTGCATAGCAAGAACATATCAGAATGCAATAAAAGTAGCCAACGGCTTCGCTTATAGCAAAGCACAGTTACATTTTTACATTTGCTCTGAAAATGTAGTATTTGTGGTCAAATTATTTCTCCAAATATAAGTACCATTTATACAACTGCTGCTTTAACTTGTTTATTATCAGTTGCTCCAGAGTTTGCTCAAGAAGACCTGTACTTACATTTCAAAAAATATGATATATCTCAAACAGGCACTTAACTGAAATATTTTTGTACTAGATTTTTAGGTTAGACTTCAAAAAAGTACTCCCTTATTACAACTGAGGCGAAGGGAGTGATGAGTAATGATAGTCCCATGATAAACTTTGGAAAAGTCATCAGAAGGTATGGATGCTCCTATCTCTGGCTGAAGAAGACTGAAAGTAGGGGAAGACATACGATGTGAAAGCACTCCCCTAAAGAGTTTCTCACGATCCCAAATTTTTTAAGAGCCGTCTCGTAATGGAGGCACTTGAGGCAATTGCCTCAGGGCGCAGAGCGCAAGGGGGACGCCAGTACTATTCATGACACTGCATTCCTCCAGCCTTGACTTTGGTGAATAAAATTGAAAATGCCCCCCTCTCGAGAGCATAGATTGAAAAAACCCCTTTCAAGAATGTTGAATGAAAGCAACCCCCTCGCGTTATTTGACAAGGCGATTAAACAAGGTGACATGTGCATACAAAAATGCAAAAGATATCAGCTGCAGTTGATTACATTTTACAGGCATAATGACTGGTGGATTTATTAATAGCAAAGCCTACATTAATATTAAAAACATGCGCTTCAGTGTCCTTATCTCACAGTGCAGTTCGTAAAAATTGCTTAGGGTTTCGCCCATGTCTTTAGTCTTTGAAAATATTGCACAGTAGAGCTTGGTACAAACCACATACAGGGTGGTCTAAAAATCTGGATATGTTGAATTCGCGCTATTTCTGCCCTAAATTTTTAATTTTTAAAAATAAATTTTGTGCCTATTTTGTTCTCCATTTAATTCTCTACAAGAATGCTGCTTTATTTCTGTCTCAGGTCTTTTTTTTCTAACTTTAAATGTCAAAAGAAAAAAGTGATCAAATTATATTTTAACACGCGTTATTTTCTGTTTTTGTTGACCGTAATGTAAAAATAAATGCGTTAGTCTACCAGCAACTAATTCTGAAGGACACCCTGGACCCCTGGGGTAAGAAACAGTTCGGGGAATCGACCCTGGACACTTCAGTAAGACTGGGTGCCAGCTTATTCTGCATAGACGTCAATTTCCCTTTGCAAACGGCTTTTTTTGGATATTTTGGGTCGAGATGTTTTGCCCTCAAACTCGCCTGATGAGAATCCGCTGGGTTATTCTGTTTGGTCAGTCCTGCAGAACAAACCTAGCGCTACAAGCATGCTAATGAAAAGGTTTAGAAGCGCGCTCTGCAAAAAAGCCTGGGACGAAATTTTGGTAGAACTGGCCGCGTCAATCGTGGGAAATTTCCAAACGCGTTTATGAGCTATTGTGGCCGCCAAAGGAGGACATAAGGAAATTCCTTTTAGATTCTTAAACCGTAACTAGTAACTGGTAAAATAAAAAAGAATCACTAAAATTGGTCAAGTTCTGGAGAAATGGTAGGGCAAAGAACGACGTCCAAACTTTTAGACCACCCTGTAGTTCACATGTGAATTAAAAAAATAAGTCAAAGCTATGAGCACTCTTAACATTACGCGGCCACCTGCGGCACTGTCAGAAAAACAATGGTACAGCTTTAGCCATCTTGGATACATCAATATTGTACTTTAACAATTTTATGGCAATTGAAGGTTTACTTATATAGTGCTTAGTAGCATATGGACAAGTACATTGAAGACAGCTGTCAGATAATTTAAACGCATAATAAAACGTCAAAGACCAGAATAAAACATTTCTGTAACTAGAAAACTGGAGCAGGCGATTTTTGCGCCACACATAGAGCATATAAACAATTCATTGAAGCAATTGCCAGGAACATAAAAACGGGAGGTAGACAAAGTCTGAAACATGATGAAGTTCTTCACATCGCCTTGCATCAAAGACCAGGCAACGGCCTCAAGCATGGTAGTTTGAATTGGTCTTGACTAGAAGGTGTCCATCATGGACTATTCACTCCATTCATTTAACAACTGCTTGGTGTTCACTATGAAAGTGCCGATTTTCATCCACTGACAAAGAGTGCAGAAGCGCTTGACTCTCATGTGCAACGATTCAAGACCATTATTAGGACCCATGAAGCCAAGAGCTGCCCCTTCATACCAAAACTTCAAAGGACCATCAAGCCAAGTCTTATAGAAACAGGTGGAGAACCATCCAAGACCATCTGTTTTCCATTTCTTCTAAAATTGCCAAGCAGCGTCCTAAATCCATAGGTAATGAAATAAGTTGTACAGGAGCTGCTTATCAAAAAAGAAATATTTGAGCCAACCTCAAACACAGAGTCACTACACGCGAGTTGCAGAGTCAAAATTTCCTTAAGGATCTTCTTGCAGTTCTCTTTAGACACCTTTGTTCTTGCCAGATGGCTTGTAATTTGCTTTCTCACATGGTAATAACACATTAGTTGGTGGGTATAAGGGAACACAGATGATATGGCCAGCAATATTTCAGGAGCTTCATCCAACATCACTGCACTTGGCTCGTACAGGGAACAGCCAGCTTGTTTGAGAGCAACATCAATTTCATTTCATCATTTCATTTATTCGCTCTATCAATTTTTACAAACGAAGCGGGACTCCATATTATTCCAAGATGGTAATACGGCGGCCCTCAGCCAATCACTCCCTGCCACCCCATGCAGCTCGTCAGCCCAGCGGCATCGCGGTCTGCCAACGGGTCGGGTCGCGTCGGGCGTCCATGACGTCATCATCCATGTCCAGCGCGTCAAGTCGAGCGCGGCTACCTTTGCCGCAAAGCGCCATTTCCGTCGCCGCGCGCACTCGACGATGTCGTGCAGTTTCGTGATGCCGCGCAGCAGGGTGTTCGGCCGTCGGTCGCGCAGTTGGACTCTCAGGATGCGGCGCTCCATCTGTCGTTGAGCCTTGGCGAGGCGGTCTTCTGTCGCCTTGGTCAGCGCCCAAGTCTCACAGCCATACAGCATTGCCAGGAGGACGCACTGGTGGAATAGGCGTCGCTTGAGCCTCATCGCGATGCGCGGCGCGGCGTGGCGCGGTGAAGAGAGCAACATCAAGTGCTCCAAAAAAGTTTCTCATAAGAAACAGCATCTTCAGTCTTGCCAATTATTGTTAACGCGACTTTAAATGAGCAACTGCTGAGTAGAAAAGTAGAACTTCCAGTAAAAAACAGAAGATAAATATGATATACATATTGGATGCAACCTTTTCGTTTTGTCACTAATAGTCAGCGTCAAAATCATATTAGCTTCATAGATTATTTTATACGTTCCATCCATCTCCAGTACATTGGCGCCAACTTTCCACAAATTCTTAGGCAGGCGTCACATTGTGAACAAAAGCGAATAGTCTCTCGGGGTCATCTGCTTCCATGACGGGACATACAACTTCATCAGGTCTAACATATGGCATAAGCAGTGGGAAGCTTGAAGCAGTAGCTTCTCAAAAGTCTGCCATTGTCAGAATAGGTGGTCAGCCATATTCTGCTTCACATACGAGAGAGCAATAAGCAGCTGCTTCTTCATTGGAAGCTCCTCATTCTTAGCTTTCAATAAGTCCTGGATTAAAGTAGATGTAATTCCAGAACTGTGGCGCAGACTCATCGCAAGCTGCAGGGCCATCCTCTGCTCATGCTTCAATCCACAGCTATACTCCACCATTTGGCAAAAGTGAGTCCCAAACTGATAAAGCTCATGCAACGCGTTCTCAGCATCCGCAGTGATCTGATAGAGTTGATATCTACACCTGAACTTCTTTTTGTGGCAGCACTCATAATTAATTCTGATGCCAGTCTTCAAAGCCTTCATTCGTCGCTGATGATCGCACTTTTTCATAATTTCTTCTTGTAGCTGTTCCTTGGATGGTACTAACAGTATCAACTTCCATTCTTTTGTTGGTTGCATTCTTTGCAAAGAACCGAAGACAGAACACAGTTGCCCAAAAAAAAGCCCGAAATTGAGAGCTATGATGACGAAACTGTCTTTGATTTCAGTATGATCTTTTAATTTGAAATGATTCCAAGAAACTGTACTGTCGTAGTGAGACTCTGGGAGTGAGCGCCTATTACAAGAAATCGTTTTGCTTGCAACAGTTGGAGCATTATAATGCATCAAGTTCATTGGTCAGTGTGCTTGTCAAATGTATCCAACTGCAGCTTATAGCTTTTTGCAATTTTTATATGTACATCTCATCTTGTATCATCACCTTGTCAAATAACGCAAGGGGGCTGATTTCAGTCTACGCATTCAAAAGGGGCTTTTTCAATCTAACGCGTTTTGAGGGGGCTATTTTCAGTCCACCACCCTGGGGGCCGTTTTTAATTGTGAAGGAGGCCAAATTAAATCCTGTCTGACTTTGGCTAGGGGAGTATGAGGTCATGGTGTCCAATAAGAGATTTAGACATTCTGTCTAGTAATATTTTTCTAAAAATGAGAAATGTGCAAATATAATATGGAAGCAATCAAGGCAAAAATGGTTGCTTGAACATATTTGTTGTGCGTGCGTGCAAAACAGAGAGCGCGCACAACTAACACAGCGCGCGAAAAGCATGCGACGTCGTTTTGTGCGTTTGTTTTGTCTTACTGCTGTCGACTTTTTGCTTTCAAGCTAATTTTTCTTCAATTTTCTAAACTCGTCTATCTCTAAACAAAATTTTCGAGCATCTTATAATTTGAAGGCGTCGTTTATAGTTGTGCAGGACAAATATCGATAAGTCTTGATAACCCATACCATTCTTGTTTGTCAAAATGTAACAAGTCTTCTTATTTTACTTGTTTCTGCCATGAATCGGTTGCTGTGAGGGTAAAATCTATGTTCTATTGTCAAAGCGCTAGGACCGAGCACGCTCGCACGCTTATCATAATGTCTATGTAGTCGCAATTCACTCGTCGGCAAGCGACGCATGAGCTACCCCCAATCTGCCCGATATAAAGCGGCACACGGCATGATTACGTAAGGACAGTTTTCTCTTTCGCCCTACCTAGTGTTCAAACGCGCCCTATGTGTGAGGCAAGCTTTCAAACAATTCATACATTTCGTCTACTTTATATTAAGTTACATTTTTTTCTTGTCATGACCTTTGTCAATGTTCTTATTGTTTAACGAATATCGTAATTTATTTCTGGTATGAAAAACGTTGGCACATTTTCACACATAGGGCGCGTTTGGATATTTCTCCATTATGTACAGAGTGGCCCATATAAAATTACTACATTTTGTAAAGGGCTATTTTTGTGCCAATACTGATCGAATCTCATTGAAATTTCGCTAAACATGTATCTACACATGAAATTTATGTGTAAAAGTTTATTTACGATTGGCAAAATCAGTGGCATATCATTTGCTGCGGTGAGCTAAAAGTTGCAATTTTTGCGTGATGAGCAGATATTCGACATTGATTTTATTCGAAATAAATAAAAGAAGTTACGAACTGCTACTTCTTTGCAGTTTTTCTTGAAGTATTTTATTTTTTATTTGTCACAAAATATTGAAGTCATCTTTTTTCATTTGCATGCTTGTGAAATAAGTATTTCATTCATTTGGCAAAAACTCAGACAGTAAAGCCGGTTTTATACTCTACCTGCGGTGCGGTGCTGCTCATGCAAGTGCCATGAAAGATATAAGTAATTCTTGGTAATTGCATGAGCCGCACAGCACCACAGCGCACGTGAAGTATAAATGCGGCGTAAGTAACTAAATCTCAAAATATGTGCTTTTAAGAAATCCTATCGCTCTAGGTTTCTAATGTGCTTAACCAAGTTTGGAACAGCGAAGGTCTCACAAGTTATTTTAAATGAAACCCCCTAATCGCATCACAACTGCAACATTTAGCGCATCTTATATGAATAACTGTAAAATGCTAGTGGTTTTGCCAATCGCAATCAAAACTTAAAGTATGGACGAACAGGTATTGAACACGTGTTGCTGTACAGATGGTTAAATTTTCACTGAGATCCGATGAGTATTGGCGGAGATGTAGCCATTTCCCAAATGTGGTCATTTTATGCGCCACCATTTACATATCTTATAATGTCAATCAGCAGATGAGCCAGTAAAAAACAAAAACGCCGTATCAAATGGTAGAGAACTATAGGGCTGTTATAGAAAAAAGGTTAAACCGAATTTTTATGCGCGAATTAGAAGCGTTTGTAAAAAAATAAGGTAACTTTAGGCGCCAGTTCAAAATTTTCAAATTGATATGCGTGAATACAATTTTCTAAAACGAATAAAACATTATTGGCTGTTTATGTGCAAGATAGTTGCAGATATGGTAATATCAATAATAAGTAAATGTTATCAAAAAGGGAGCTAAAAAAATGGTTGACTCATCGTTCAATATCTGGTCAGCAAAGTACTGTTGTAATGAATAAAGTAGTCTGTAATTTAAAATATCTCATTTATACGATATCAGACATTCAATAAGATGAAATAAAGCCACAATAATTCTAAAATAACTTAGGCAAATTTGACAATGGAGAAATTATCAATCTCAACGGAAAGGCTTTCTATCAGAAACTTAGAAATGACTGATCTTACGGACTTTCATTCTTACCGTTCTAATCCTGA
This sequence comes from Plectus sambesii, assembly GCA_002796945.1. Lineage (NCBI taxonomy): Eukaryota > Metazoa > Nematoda > Chromadorea > Plectida > Plectidae > Plectus > Plectus sambesii. The sequence continues at coordinate 38,299 of NIUQ01000477.1, read as the reverse complement.
AGTCACCAAGTATCAAGGCTTTGATGTGATGACCATGGATGAAGCAGAGGATTTTATCAATCGACACAAAGATCGACTATATGGAAAACCAGGTGAACATTGAATATTTATTATGTGATTGTTTTATGATGGTGTCATTATAAATTACGCGATAATTATATCATTATCACGTTCAGCGTTGATTATCGTTATCATTAATTTTCACTGCAGGTGAATGGGTGCAGTATGGAATTATAAACAATGCAACCGGAAAGCTGATTGGCGATTGCGCCATAAAACTTGACGAAGACGACGCACGTATTGCGGTAATAGGAATTACCATTTCCCATTTGCATCAAAGACAAGGATTTGCAAAAGAAGTGATGACAGGAGTTCTTGCATTTCTTTTCGACACCAAACAACTGCACAGGATTGTAGAGACTATGGATGCAGAAAATACAGCGGTTATCAACCTGATGAAGAGCGTAGGTTTCAGATTGGAAGGTCACTTTATTGAAAATATTTTCTTCAAAGGAAAATGGGGGAGCGAATTCCAGTACGCGATGCTCAAACGCGAATGGGATGCGCGAAAATAGTTTGAAATAATTTAAAAGAAATGGATGATGCCTAGATTCCTGCTATTCAGTCAAGGGTTCCGTATTTTGTCATTTTCTTCCGTCTTTGGTCAATTCTCGTAATATGATAGTTCGCACTATTGTTTGGCTATGACTTTTGATGCACACTCTGATAACATTCTTGCAATAAAAACTGCTAAGAAATGGTGTACGCAAAGGTTCTTAACAAGGAATTTATTAGCCGCGACTACAGTATAACAAAAGGGCAAGTAGAGAGAGGGTTTAGTACACGATTACGGTTCACAGCATCTGGCGATACACAACTTTACACACTACATTGTCTATCAGTTACTAATCGTTTTTATGCTTATTCCTGACTGTTGATGCGCTACATAGCTCTAGGCAAAATATGCAGAAACATAATCTGATAAAAGTATTTCGAGTGGTGGTGATGCCTACGGCTAGGATAAAACACATGTATTATTGAGGCGAGCAGGATTCTTTATTCAATGTGAGTAATAGTCTGACATCCATACAGATCCGATCTTCTCTTTTTCTATCACTTGTCCCTCTTACCAAAGTAGTCGGCTGAGCGATGTCTGATAGGAGTGGCCGTGTGATGGCCAGTGTTGCAACTAAACTAAGTAACTAAGTTATTTTTGAAACTCAGTATTAACTAAGTAAGTAACTGAGTTTTTTTGACAATTTACTAACTGAGTAACTTACGAAGTTTTGAAAAAAACTTAGTTGCAGCACTGGTGATGTCTGGTGAATGGTCAACGGAATGTTACCATTATAGGAGTGATGTCTGAATGGCGTTTGATTTATCCATCAGCCTCGTCTACTTTTCCTAACATGTTGATTAATCAGAATAGTCGGGTGATACCTGACATTCTGAAGTCTATTAAGCCAGTAAAATATGCTAAACTACAAAATTAGTGTTTATAAAGTCTGTCATTGATACTGTTATCAATTTTAAGTTGATGACATAATGAAGGTGCTCTTGTTATGGATGGTTACATCTTTTTCGCGACTTTTCTAATGTCAGTCTCAGCGTATTGTCGGTCTTTAAATGTGGGGCAAACGTTTCTTCTTCAGAAGGTTTATTTACTTGACAAGCACGAACCAACCACTGCGTCTACTAGAGAGTAACAACGGATTATGTACGCAATTCACAAGAACCACTCCAAAAACCAGACACATTAAACACGTGAACTCATGAGATACACTCTAAGATATATACCGCAGCCTAGATCGATCTTGATATCTGCACCCTTGCCATTGATCATAAAAAGGCTTGGCAGACGTTTTCAGTCGGACAGTGTTTTCAGCAGACTGCATCTTAGATAAGCAGATAAGGCTGTCTTTTGTCATTTAATTCTAATAGTCGGCTAATGCCCGACAGTTTCGCCTTGAAATTGAGCTAATGGCTCAACCAATATTGTTTTAATCAAATAGCTACGAATAAACTTTAAAAGCAAAACACGGATAAGCGTTTTTATGGAACCTAGTTTACATAAAGTTTCCACGCCGTGGCGTGCTGCTCGTGATGGTAGTTCCAGACGTCACAGAAGGAGTAACAGAAGCGAATAATGATTTAATTTGCAGCCGCACACCACTGCTAGTCAGCAGTAACAGATATGGACTACTCAGAGTGAATGCATCCGAAAAACAGTTGTACCAATTATCAATTAGGCCATGAGTTATTACATCGGTGTTGTAGGGTATATTGTAAACTCTGAAGTAATAGAAGACATTGGCCAAATTTGAGAGAATTGAAGTAATGGATAAAACCAAACCAACAAAAGTCAACCGCAACTCGTTTCTCCTTCTTAGAATACTTGCTGGATCATTCTGGCTATCCGGATTCGAATGTGTATTGTTGTATTTGCGCAAAGTGAGTACAGTCGCAAAATTTATAGTGGCGAGAAGGACCGTTACTGCGCAAGTACCAAGTAGCGCATCGAAAGCGGAATAATATATTGCTGCCTATAATTAGCTTGTTAAATACGCTACATGGTAACGCAATGGATAAATTTATGCGAGCAAATATGAACGGAAATGCACGTCATTCTCGCATTTTGTGATCTACTGTATATGTCCTAACAGAGTCATCGTTCAACTGGTCCCCCTTTAATTAGATCAATCTATCTAGAAACTTTTAAACAGCTCTTTTCAAATACAGATCCTTCGGGATCAATTTGAATGAAGCTGCCGATATACAGCGATCAATAATGAGTCAAAATAGCGTTAGTTTATTGCCGTAATCACAATGATCTCTATATGCTCAAGTTTCATTCAATTCAGTTACTATATTAAATTATGTTATCAGCTTATGCTCTATTTGAAAAACTGTTATTCGACAATATTTTTAGTTGGCATACTTCAAAGCATTAATTGCCCCACTTTCACTCGGAACCCCCTTCAAAGAGACCTCCTCTCCAGACAGTTTCAAAAAATAGAGCTCATGGGGACTCTATTCAGAGTGTTGGAATTAAGTGACTACGTTTTTTAACCTAATAATAGTACTGAATAACTATCTAAGTTATTAAGTTTGGTAAAGTTACTAAACGTTATATATTCGTATCTTTTGCGTACGTGTTGAAACTGAAATCATAAATTTGCAGCGCAAACCTACACGCTCTTCGATAAAATCCGGTAGTGCAGCTCCTTCATAGTATATGCTGTGACAGCATGGAAAGATCATGGGAATCACCCATGGGAATAGTACTATCCATTGAATCAATAAAACTGCCACAGTTGTTTTTCTGGACCAAAACTAAAATGAAAAGTTTATGATATCATCTTGCAAAGTGAGCGAGGCAATGACGCTCGTACAAATAGCTGTAATCAGATTTTGAAATTCAGTGCCCAAAGTTGTAACTCAAAGAGGTAAGGCTGTAACGAGGATTGAGCATTCTCCGCCCCAAACTTTTCAAATTCCTATCAACGTTGCGACCAGTGCTCAACTAGGTGAATAAGTTTTTAGCTTATATTTTTGGATATTTAACTAGCTAGACTTTGAAAAAATTAGTTGCAGCGGTGATTACAACCCTACAAGGGTGCTCACTCGGCACGAATATATCTAGGTACGATATAAAAAATTTATTATATATCTAATATCACTTGTTTTCGGCGCTGTATCCGAGTGGTCCAAGAGCCTCAGCTCTGACCCAATAAGGCGCAAGACTCGGGTGTGACACTCAATAGCGTTGCCCCTTGGTGTCAGGCATGCGACAGCCCACCGAGTTCTAGCGCTCTTGCATCATGTAAGGGCCTTTCCTCTCTTTCGCTCGGAGAAGGTCACCCGAAAAGCTGACTCTGCGACACAGCGAGATAAAACAGCTCAGGAAAAAAACAAAAAGTCACTTCTTCGTGCTTTGTAGGAAACGCTATGGCGGTAAGGCGATTAACAGAAATCGCTATAATTCCGACGATTTGAACATAGTAGATGCCAAACATTGCCATTCTATGTAACGTTGCCAACTGAAATGAATTTTTTTCATAAACTTACTCACTGTGAACCGCTATGACGACAAATTCAAGGCATAAATAGGGTTAGTTCAAAGTTTTATTTAGATTTCATCATACCTGTCAGTTTCGAGACTAATAGATGAAACGAAAGGCAAAGTTGTACAAATGTTGGGAAATCTCTTTTAAGGCACTACTGTGAATATCTGATTATTAATTAGAGCAGCTATAGGTGATTTTTAAAAGTTTGAGCGATACTTGAATAATGAGGTAAAGAATGAGACAGTTGTCAATCTCATGCCTTTTTTGGAAAATATTATATTCGATTGCTCGATCCTTTATGTCCCTTAAATTCTATGCCATTGTTTTAATGCAGCTAATTTGACTAGTGGCTCCCTGAGATTGTTAGATCCTCTTTTGCAGATTAAATTGACTTACCAAAATACTTTTTGAATAAGTCTCCCAACCGACGATAAAAGTGGGAATGTATTCGAAAATCACGCGCAAATTGAGCACGTACAATAAATCGGCGCAACCAGTCGAGATGTACAAAGTAAAGAATGACGAAGGAAAATGACTGCTTTTGTACTTTATTAATGTTGCCAATATGACGCAATATACGGGAATGGTGCAAATCGTAAGAATGATTCTGATTATATAAATGACGGTCATCTTGAGCGAATCTTTGAAAGAAAGGAGATAGCAGAATTGGATACGTAAACGTCAGAGCAGACAGGCAGAGCGAGACTCACCGAAAGCGATTCGTATCAGATATTATACAATTGATCTGTGAAGTCGGCTTTGTATTTGGGTGACGGTGCGATATGGTGCGGTGGTCTGAGCAATTAACAGTAAGCTGTAATTAATTTTTAATCAATGTATGAATCAAACCACGCCTCAGGTCAACAAAGTATTAATCTGGCTGAGTTACAGGTGAAACGAAACCTCTTTTTGATTATATTCGCTTGGTGACGCTTTTATCTGCTAGATTTTGCGGCTGTTAACGCCGCAAGGGAGGAACGCTTACGGACAAGTGTTCGAGGTAAAAGTGTTCGAGAAGTGTTCAAGGGCAGGTGTTCGAGGGACAAAGTGTTCGAAAGGCAATGTGTTCGAGAGACAAGGTGTTCGAGGAAATAAGTGTTTGAGGGACAAAGTGTTCGATGTTCCAGTTGACTCGTTTAATAATCACAATGTTTATACCACAAATCGAACCACCGAATACGCGGATGTCAAACATATCAAATATCACACAAAAAAGTAGTATCGCTGCAAAAGCTGTCTCCTAGCATATAAAAAGTGTCCAATATAATCTTATTCAAGGAGCGCCCATCAAACGTTATTTAAAAGAAGCGCCCAATTGAACCTTATTCTTACTCAAAAAAAGCGTTACAAACAGTACCCTCAGTCAGTCAATTGTGCTAGTGTTTGTCGAGCAATCTGCAGAAAGATTAAATAGTAATAATGGATGATGCAGAAGTTGTGTATGAAGAGACAGTTTCAAAACGGATAATATCATACTTCTCCAGTTAGAACGGGCTTGATTCGATTTCATTCTGAAGTAGCCGACATTTTGATGCGCAGACCACCTCGCGGTATATGATTATTACTTCAGACAGAAATCGAATTGAAGCTCGTTTTAACCAGAGAAGTACAAAAATTCTCCGTTTTGGCAACACTTTCGCTTTCAAATCGGCGGTGCGGCGTTTTGTGTACTATTCTGTATGTATGACATGCGCGTATTTAAAGGTTCGATATGTGGTATAACTTTACCGACTATTAAACGACTATTACACGAGTCAACTGTTACCTCGAACACTTTGTCCCTCGAACACTTTGTCCCTCAAACAACTTGTCTCTCGAACACATTGCCTCTCGAACACATTGCCTCTCGAACACTCTGTCCCTCAAACACCTGCCCTCGAACACCTGTCCTAGAACCGGGAGGAAAGGGACAGTTGGCGTTGTGTGCCTCGCGACACTGTTTATGGACACCCCTCAGTGTCGCGAGGCACTCAACGCCAACAGTCCCTGGACACCCCTCAAACACACTGCAGACAGCCGGCAAATACTATGTCAACAGTCCATAAGTCATGTACATGCACACCAACGACCTCATCAAACATCAATTTCCTGAAATGCATATAAAAAGGACCCAATTCAGCTGTAGAATGTCAGTCTACAATATTCATTGCACTTGGCTTTGATTTTCAGCAGATCATTCTCCCCCTACATGTTCAATACGACGTCAGTGAGCTCATCATTACTGTATTCACTGTTCTGGAAACCCTTGCCCAAGCCGCTCCTGAAGGCAAGAGAGAGCAAGGTGGAGAAGGCAATAGCAACTTCGCTTAGGCTCAGGGGACAAGGTTGCCAAGTCTAAAATCGCTTTTTAAGACAAATGTTTTGTAATTTAAGAAATTTTTAAGACAAACGCTTCCAATTTAAGGCAAAATTTAAGACAAAAGTATCACAGCGTTTTTGCAACTTTTTCGGCATTTTTTGTTACGTAGAAGAAGAATAAGCTTTATTAGTAACATGTGATTTACAAGAAAGACAGCAATGACATATCAGCAAATGACAAAAGACAAAAAAGACAAAAGGATTAAAAGAATGAAAGGAAACTGTGAAATGAAACCAAAGCGTAAGACTTATTTTTAAAATAGCCTCAACTACTTCAGTCACTGAAGTCAGATAATGAGTACCGCGCCATAGTTATAAATTTGCTCTCTTCTGTACGTTAAAATGTTAATACATTTGCAACGTATCATGGAGAGAACTTTGGCAGGATATTTGCTATCAGACTTTAGTGAATGAAGTAATAACTGAGGGGATTTCAAAACTTAATTCGTATGCTTTGGCACAGTTTTGATCGCTATTAGTTCTCAGTGAGGCAATGGCAGATACAGTTTCAAAGGCAAGTCAATTTCTTTTGTCAGTCCATTGAGCACTGATGAGAGAAAAAACGCGCTCACAGAAGACATTTGAGGTAGGAATGCATAATATCAAAAAGTCGCGTATATACAGAAGACAGAAAAAACAAAGCATTGTAAATCAATACTCAAGCTGATTAGGCATGTTTAAAGCTGAATACTAGTTGTTCCAATTAAAGAAAGTCCCACTTTCTCCATTCAATGTTACTGCCAAGAAACCCTGCTGAACTGGCTTCAAGGAGAAGCATGCAAATGTGGTCAACCCCAGTGACCAGTTTGCTGCTGCCATAATCTGCACTGGAGATAGCCTGGCCATTGCGGCCTTAGATGTCACAGCCAATCGCATGGAATGAACCATGTAATGGGTATCTGTGCTGCTCATTGATAGTATGGTGCAGATCCATTGCGCAACTGAGGTGGGTCCAACAGCTTGGTGCTTTCCAACAAACAAAGGAGTAGTTTGTCAGTAGTAGGTCCTTGCCATACAGCCATTTGGGTGAAGTAGTCCAGAATTGTGCGCACCAGGCATAACAGAGATTTGGAGTAGCAATAATAAGTTGCCTCATGTGGTTGCCTGCATCCACAGTTCTTCATCATGCCTGGGAATGTGATGACAATTCAATCTTCAAACATTTGCATGCAAGAAAGGCATAAACTGGCCACTCCCAACATTCGTTTTGGACTGTATAGGGTGAGTAACATCGCCATCTTCAACAAGAATAATATGGACATCAACGTTTTGTTAACACCCCACACACTAAGGGTATCCAGGACTACCACCACATTCCATGTCAAAGAGCGTTTTAGTAGCAGGGGTGTGATACAGAATATACCCTTCATTACCTGAGTAATGCAGGAATCTTTTGCAAACAATTGTTCCCCATTGATCGATTTGAGAACTGCACACACTGCTGCTTCAACCACAGCAATCAAGTTGTACTGTAACCCATCACAGTGTAGTGAGACCAGGAAATTAGAAACATCTTTTATAGATGGCAAAAGTGGATTAACTTGTTGCAAACACCAGTGACCCCAATTTCTGAGGGCTAATTTGTACTGCTTGTGGGTCCCACTTGCCCAGGAGGCCAAGAGAATATTGGTAGTGTCTTGTGAAAAGCCTGGCTTTCCCAATGACTCCTGATATCTGCCAGGTGGAGAGTACCTGATTACGATTGGCTATCAATGGATAGAGCTTCCCAACTGTGCTGTCATCAACAAAGAATCATCAACAAATATAACCTCTTCTATTTTATGAAGGTTTTTCTTTATTGCTAGCATGCAAGTGTGCTGGAGTTTCAGCGCCACTTCATCTACCATGTCAGGATGGACTTTCTGCAGCATGTCTGCAATTCAGCGCCCTAAAAAGCATAAAAGGTGACAATAGATATCTTTTTAACTAGCAAATAGTAAAAAGGGAAGAGAAGGTGGGGTAGAGGGACGTAGGTTGACTCAATTGACCCCTGTATAGTAGATAGAGTAAAGGCTGGACTACACTGGACTGATATAGGCAACCCTGGACATTGATTAATACAACAACTTACCAATGCGCTCGTATTCGTCCTCTTCCTTTGTATCGCAAAATTTCGTAGTAAATTCCATCATAGCTTTGTCTATGTTGGAGGTTTTGGAATGATGATCCTTCACTCTTTTAAATCTTTTTTCTTTGGCAAAGTTACAGCAGACTTGACTGCATAGGACAAGGAGATGCTGCTCGATTGCGTTGAACAATTTTAACCTAAAATTTTCAATCAAATGTACAACAAATAAAAGAACATAATGAGGTCTTTTAGATGCACCCTTTGTCTATCAGTGCAGATGTAACAGTAGGAGAGCCTATTGGTTACAAGACTTTCTTTCCTACTATCTTGGATTACAAGGACAAGAAAAATGAGCACCATTTTGATGCCTTAAAGCCATACCCTTCAACCCAGCCACTGCTCACAGGAGTTACCGTTTAAAATTTCCTTCTGCGCAATTGTACATGAGCACATGAAAATTATGTTCCAAATTTGAAGTGATTTGGTCCCTTCAAAGTTATTAGAAAGAACAAAAGTCAAGAACATATTACGCACCCTGTATGGACATAACGATTAATTATCATAAGATTTGGATTATTATTTGGATTGGATATGCATTTGGAAACAAAACAAACACGCAACCATTGCTCGTCTCCTCACTGTCTTCCTGATCGCCATCGATTAAGGAGTTGATGCTTGATCTTATAAACGATGTCCCCATTTGAAGAAAGGGTATTACCAAGTAGACAGGCCTGCCATATTCACTTAAATATAAGAATTTGTCTTAAATTTAGGTGCTCTGTCTTAAATTTTATAAGACACAAAAAAATTTAAGACAAAAAATGGAGCAGGCAAACGTGTTAATTTTTGTCATTCGCTGAAAATTTACAGTTGTCTTGTCATCATTTTGTCTTTCATGGAGATCAGTTGTAACTACTAAAGCCTATTCTTCTTTTTCATATAAAAGAAATGTCAAAAAAGTCTCAAAAAATGATGTGGTAGTTTGTCTTAAATTTTGTCTTAAATCGGAAGCGTTTGTCTTAAAAAATTCTTAAATTTCAAAATATTTGTCTTAAAAAACGATTTCCGACCTGGCATCCCTGCAAGTAGATCAACATAGGGCTAAAACAAATAAATAATTACTGCGTCTCCAACTGACACTGCGACCTTTTTGCATCAACTATCATGTCATAAAAGACATGTCAGTAAAAAAGCGCCATTCAGTGAATTTGTGCTCAGGCGAATCACTGCTATGTCCATCTGCTGCAACCAGTGTTCAGTTGAACCTATTGCGCAGGCTGTGCCAAGCTGCGCTGCAATCACCTCCTGCAAACAATAAAATTAAAGTAAAAAACGTTTCTTCTACTATAAATATTATCTATTGTGCCAAGAATAATTAAAAAGAGTTTTCTTCTCATAAAAAGCCTACATAAAGTAAAATTACATCAACTGGTACATTGACAGTGCATAGCACTAAAAGCAACAGAGTCATAATAGCCAATTATATGTTGTCGCCTACTGATAGACGTTTTCTTTCCGCGGTTCACTTTTCAGAAAAAAGAATTATTGACTTTGGTCATGGCGTTGTCAAGATATGGTCATGCAGAGATAGGTCTCATTTTTCAATTGCGTAACCATGCCCGCAGGCGTCGCAGACAGTTCGCTTATAAAGGACTACTTATATTTGCATGGTCATATCTTGGCAAGCTCTTGACCAAATTCAATAATTCTTTTTTCAAAAGGAAGCCCTACATTGGTAGATTATTTTTGATAAGTTTCAGCTCATTTGAATCATTCTGATTTAAGTAATTCAAGAAAAAACTGTAACATTCCTTTTCAGTCTCGGAAATGAGCATCCTTAGCGCGCTTTGTAATATCTTTGCTCGTTGAGAATGGATTTACTCGCGGATAAAACCAATAAAATTCAATCCTTTTGGGCTACAAAATGAAAAAAGAGTTGGCTCATGGCGATCATTTTCCACTGAGATATACTAATCCAAAGTTGACGACAAAAACGACATAATATATGGAACAACCTAATAGTGTCCAAAATGGTGCTCGCAGTGTCGCACACAAATCGTTCAAAGTCGTTCAATAACTTGTTGGACTCCCTGTATTTTAAGATTATTATGATTATAATTGAAAATTTATTGCAGGTACTTCAGGCGCAATTAGCTAACCAAAAGAAGTTACGACACACGTGCAACGCGCTCACGCAGATGTGCAGGAAGTATAGCGCTCTGGCTGGTCGCATCAGCAGTTCCAATTTAATCGAACATCTGGCGGGACAAGAAGTGATTGCATCAAGCAAGCAACCAGCGCGCAGTCAAGTCAATACTATGGATGAGACTGGTGGTGTACAACAGTATGATAGTGATGAAGAGGAATTTTGATTATTATTGAGATGCAATGTGAGCAACAGTTAGTTCTCGCATATTCATTTATTTCCAATGCCTAGGGACAATAAATGTTTTTAGAGTTACTTATATGTCATTAGGCAACAACAGGCAGTTAATTTTAGCAAAAATTCTTCACCAGTAAGTGGATTAATTGATAAATTTGACTATATTAATAAATGCTATCTTATAAGTTTATAACTTAGTAAATCATCTTAATTATGATACCTTACTGGTTGAAAAATTTATACTATTCACTAACGTTTAGGCAAAGTGTGTTGCAATGAACAAATTTCGGTCAGTATTTCCAGTTTGTTGATTGACATTGAAATGCACTGCTACATCGCCATCATCATCATCATTGTCGCCCACAAACTCTGGCTCCTGGTGGTCGAGTGCAATGTTGTGAAGAACAAAGCAGGCGGCAATCACCTTTGTGAAGCGAGCAGGAGATAGGCGGCAGGTGGTCTTGAAGATGGCAAATCTGCGTTTGACGCGGCCGAAAGCTTGTTCAACGATGACCCTGGTGCACTTGTGGGCTTTGTTGTAGTCGCGCTGCGCCCTATCAATTGGATTGTCATAGGGGATCATCAACCATGGGCGACATGCATATCCTCCATCACCAAGAAGCACACCGCCCCTTATTCTTCCAGCCTGAAATGCTGCGCAAAGCTCACTCTGCTGTAATATGAGTGAGTCATGGCATGAGCCAGGATACTTTGCCAAGACATTCAGGAAGCGCCCATCAGCATCAACCACAGCTTGAACATTGAGGTAGCAACCAGGCCCTTTTCTACTGTGGTACTGGCCTTTGTCTGCAGTTGGTGGTGCTTGAATTGTTATTAGCGTTCCATTGATGAGTCCAATAGCGCAAGGAAAACCAGCAACTTCATACAGCTTCTGTTGAATGACATGCAGCTCTGCTTGATTAGTTGGGAAGCGGACGAACTGGGGCAACAAGCCAGCAAGTAGACCAACGACCTTGTTTATCGCGTTCGATATGGTCTTCTGATCGACGCCAAATGTGCATCCAATTACCGTTTCATGAGCATTGGTGCCAAGGTAGCGAAGTGCTGCCATAACCTGCTGCTCCGGTGATAGTGGCTTGTTCCGATTCGTCTCGAACGTCAGATGGGGACGAATCAGGTTCGTAATGTAGTCGATGGTGTTTGGAGTGAAGCGATACTTCTTACGGATCTCCTCGTTGTTGAGCCGTTGCAGCGGATTTGTCCGCGGTAAGTACACCGGACGCTTGCGGCGTCGCTCTTCGACATCAACTTCCACTAAGTCCGCCATTTTGCACATTTAGGACGTGTGTTCTTACATTTAACTGCTATGTCACTGTTACTTCGTAATAAACGTGTATTCGGTCTCGTGAAATTGTGCCTGTATGCGGTGCAATTTGTACAATATTAGGCATGTTATTCGCTGCATAAGGTCGCTCTAATATTAGGTCGTTGCATAAGTTTTTTCCACTTTTTGCCACTTTGGGTTTGAATGCGTGTAATTCTGCGAAAACACAACCAATTTTAATGCGCTTTTTTTTTGAAAGAGCAGCTTCTAACTTAGATATCCTTTATTTAATCTTTAGAATTGGTGCATTATTAGTCATTTTATGTTATTGCGTTGGCGGGTCACTTTTCAGCGTTTTGAAAAAAACACGCTCAAAGATGTGTAACTCTGGTAGTTTTTAACCAATTTCACTGCGGTCTTGGGCACTTTCGTAGAGCTCTTATTAACCTAGATTTCCTTTTTTGAATCATAACAATCCGATCAAAAGAACGCATTTTACGAACTTTCTACGGACATGCCCACTTTTACGCAGTTGTACAATACACGTACTAAATGGTCAGAGCGCGCGAGTAGCCCGTGGCGTGTGGCCTGGGGCGTATATCATAAAAGATTGCGATTGCGAATTGCGATTGTCAATTGCATTCGCAACTGCATTTCGCAATTTTCAGTTTCATAACGCAATTGCGTTTGCAAGTGTTGCGAATTGCATTTTCGTCGACAGTTCGTCAATATTCATATCTGTAATTCTAAATGAGTTTTCTATTTTTCAGGTGAATGAGCATTCACATATTTGAATTATATTTGGGGTTCCAGAAATGCATTTTGACGAACTGTCGACGAAAGTACTATTCGCAAGACTTGCAAACGCAATTGTGTTATGAAAATGAAAATTGCGAAATGCAGTTGCGAATGCAATTCGCAATCGCAATCTTTTATGAAATACGCCCCTGCGGTGTATAAATCAGAGCGCGCGTTTAGCGTGTGGAGTGCAGTCTATGCGTTACCTTTGCTAAATTAGCGACCCTATATGCCGCTGACATAGCCTACAAACATGCTCACTTGGAAAAAACGGAAAAAACTTACGAAAAAGAGCAAAAAGTGGGCATGTCCGTAGAAAGTTCGTAAAATGCGTTCTTTTGATCGGATTCTTGTGATTAAAGAAGGAAATCTAAGTTAATGAGAGCTCTACAAATATGCCGAAGACCGCAGTGAAATTGGTTGCGAACTACCAGAGTCACACGTCTTTGACCGTGTTACGTTCAGAACGCTAAAAAAATCAATCGCCAACTCAATAACATAAAATGACGAATAATGCACCAATTTTAACGATTTAAAAAAGGGAATCTAAGTTGAAAAGAGTTCTTTCGAATGAAAAAAACCGCACTCAAATTGGTTGTATTTTCACGGAGTTACACGCATTCAAAAATAGAGATCAAAAAGTGGAATAAACTTACGCAACGACCTAATATTTTTGAGGCGCGCTCGATGTCTCGAAAATTTTTTGAGGTGAGCTCGCTCAAAAGAGGTCGCTCGAACGTTGGTTCCTACCGACTGAAAAGTTTGGAATGGACTTTTGGTCGAGTGAGCTCACTTGACCTAAAAAGCCGGTTGGTTCCTACCACTGCTGATTTTGACCACTACACCAATCGACCCACTATGTGAAAACTAGGTGGTGCTGCAGAAAACATGGGCATATTCTAATGGCGGCCATTCAAAATGTCAACCTAGTAGGGGCTCTATTTCAACGGCTGCCACTGTATAATGCCCAGTATATCGATTGGCATGCGCTGATCTTACAGCTTTACAGTAAAGAGAACAACAAATGAGCTTGGTTCGAGCAGTGTGTTCACATGACGAAAAAGTTACATCTCTCTATTCCTTTGCCTTACAAATGCGTTTATGGCACATATGCGTATGTGCCTTCTTTGCCTTAGTTTTGAGCAGTACTAATATGAAAATGAATAGCGAAACAAGAAGTAATACATCAACAACACCCACTATCGTAAGAAAATGCTTTTGCATTCTGATTTAAAGAAAGAGAGCTGCAATTATTTGCGTTGCGTGACTGATAAACACGTCAATAATATGATTGCTGGGGCAGTGCAGAAAACTACAGGGTGGCCCAAAAGTTACTACGCACCCCTCTAACTTTTCACTACGATGACCGAATTTAATCAAACTTTATACACATATATATGTTTACATAATATACATTTGAGCAAAGTTTCGGTTCGATTTGTCGTTCGATGCTTAAAATCATAAACTTGTGCATTGTTGCCAATGGCGCTCAGTTCGAAAATTTCAAATAAATGCCGATTGACTGAAACTAATCCGATTGCAATAAACGTTTGCTCAAATGTACATTATGTAACCATATATATTTGTAGTAAGTTTGATTAAATTCGATAATCGCAGTGAAAAGTTAGAGGGGATGCGTAGTTACTTCTGGGCCACCCTGTAGTTATTACTAAGCTGAGTTTACTTAGCCGTCAATAGTCGGTTGTCTGGCGCCGTGGCCGTCCTGTCACGACCTAGACGCGTCATTTCCAGCCGATGTTCATTGTTATGCAGCGCGCGGCAATAGTCACATGCATGCGCATGCATGTTCAACTTGATCACTTTTGAATGGGGGCCGGTCTACCGGTTGAGTCGCATGGCGTTTTTTACTCTGTCAGATCTAAACATTTGAATTTGCCGCCAAGTAGCTGGATTAGCTCTAATTTCGCTGATTCGAAAACGAGAAGAATCTAGAATTTTGTCAGCTTTATTTTCTTATTATCATATATATAGTTGTAATTTAGTACACAATAAAATTCAGTTTCATTCTTTTACGGTTTCTAAAAATATTATTTTGCCCAAACCTTTCGAACCAAGCCGAAATTCTAAGTTAGGAAGCCAGATTTGTGATCAGAATCAAAACTACACTTTCATAGAGGGTATTTAAAGATAGATTGAGCCATTAAAAATCGATGGTATATTGCGCACGGTATACCAATTGAAATGATTATACGCTCATTCGAACGCTCAGGATATAAAATTTTGTGGCATACGTGCCAAAAATATACCAAATTCATTATTGATTTTATACTATAGATGGTCGGTACAGCAGTTAATCGATACCAGTACATGCAAATTATTTAAAATCGGTACCGGTAGCTATACCTGTTTGGTAAAGCCCGTGTACCGTCGGTACTTGGTACTGATACCGGTCCAAAACCTGAGGCGAATCTATGCATTAAAGAAGCCTGTATGCAATTCTATCGATAAATGGTCTACAATTTTATATAATACATGTCTGGGCATAAAAATAATTTGAAAACTTCACAATAAACCTTTGAGCTTTTATAATTCTCGTCTCCTAAACTGAATTTTTAGTGGGGATAAGCATACTGTAACGCCGCTGTACCGATTATCGATTAATTATCAGTACATGTAATCGGTACCGGTACTTTAATCGGTACACGAAAAAGAATCGATACCGGTGCACCAATACCATCAATATTTTATACCAACTTGAAAAATGCGAGATTTTGGGTATCTGGAAAGTATCTAGCCGCAGTGATCTCACACTGAGAGCTCGTTCTCAACCAAAATTTCACTATTTCAGCTGAGCTTGGACTTTTGAATAGAGAATAATATTAGCTACAACATATTAAAAAATGAAGAAATATCCAAACAACTGTTCGCAGGAATTCGAAATTTTACTTCAGGAATATGAGTTTAATTGACTTTAAACTTTTGAATTCCTGCCAGTAGTTACATGAATTTTTGTTATTTTTCAATATTTTTTTCTCGATATCGCTCTCTATTCAAAAAGTTAACGCTTAAGCTATTTTGGTTGAGAAAGAGTCTCAGTGTGGGATCCTGCGGGGATATCCTCATGCAGCCCATGCCTGCATCGCAAAAAGCCTAGGGTTGTCTTTACAGAACCACATCTCAGTAACCCTGTGGCCAAAGTCTACATTTTTTAAAAGAGGAACCCCCTGACGCTTACAAATAAGAAATCAAATTTCAGCTGAATCAGTTAAATTTTATCTGAGTTATTCGAAAACAAAAACCGTGCAACATTTTCCAGACACCCTGTGGTTCAAAATAATTTATCAATAGTGACAGCGAATCATCAACTTTGTCATGGAAGAGAAACATCGCCAAGCACTTAAGAACTGCCTTTTGGAGTTACGTACCGATTTAAATGTCAATGACGTCTTAGTTTACCTTCAAGCAAAAGGCATCATCAATGAACATCAACACGCTAAAATTATGGTTTGTTTTGTTTCCAAAGTTTATGCGATCCCATTAAGAGCTCATGAGAGATAGTGAACCGCAGGTCCC
Source organism: Plectus sambesii (assembly GCA_002796945.1). Classification (NCBI taxonomy): domain Eukaryota; kingdom Metazoa; phylum Nematoda; class Chromadorea; order Plectida; family Plectidae; genus Plectus; species Plectus sambesii. The sequence continues at coordinate 21,806 of NIUQ01000477.1, read as the reverse complement.
CACAGATATTTAAAATACGATACCCCGTAAAAAAATTTTGTGCCAAATACTATCCCCCCCTCCCACAGCCACTGATCTGTGTTCATGTTTTGTTGGGAATTCAGGTATAATTACAATGGGTACCATAATTTAAAAAAAGTTTTAGCTGACCTCTATCAAGTGCTTGTCCAAGGAAGGGGGTAGGGTGGAAACAGGGAGTTAGTTGGGCCGTGTCTGGTGTGTTACACTCAGTTTTTAGTACCAGTTTTTACCAGTTTTTTGTTTCAAACAATTCTTTGCACTTTAACTATGAAATTGTGCCACATATACGAATGCATTGTTATAGGCAAAGGTGACTGTTTTTGACCAGAGATATGAAGCTTTTACTATTTTGCAAACACTTGGACCGGATGCTTTCAACATATTTCTTGAAGCGCTCAATAAACATGGAAATGCACATCTGGCCCAACGGCTCATGGATAGTGTTCTGGTTATTGAACAAGGTCGCTTTGAAGCTTCTCAAATTGATAACTTGGTGAACAACCTCGCCCCTTTGGGGTTACAGATACTGGTGAATATTACTCTGAACATTACTGTATCCATGTTTGTATTCACGCACACTACCATATCCATGAACAATACTGCATTCATGCCTGTCAGTGGGATCCGAGGCCAGGGGAAGGGTCTCCAGGGAAAGGGAGGAATATGGTTGGTATACAATTCACCATAGATTTGGTCCAAATTTGATCGCGAAATTCAAATAAACTCAAATTTTTTCGCCACTATGTAGCAAAAACTTTGCTAGTCTATCTTATCCCGTGCACGTACGGCCCAATCATGAGGGGATGGTTAGGAGCTAGAACGTATGCCTCTGGTTAGGGAGTACCCCCAATCCCCCTGCTTAAAAATTTGCTTATAGCCTTGAAGATTGAGAAGAAGCAAACTTTTTCACCATGTTATTGATATTGTATGAAAGCAATTGGCTTGTCACTGACTCACAACTTCATACTTCTTCTATTATACTACTTTGCATTTAGCCACCTCAAAGACCTGTTGAATTTCTTGAAGCAAAAACATTAGTTGCAATCGGCCGCACAGGCAATGGAAAAAGCACGCTCTGTAATGTATTATATGGCCACCCAGATTTTTTCAAAGAAAGTGCTCAAGTGGATTCCGAAACTCGATGTGCAATTGCAGCACCTGCGATGTTTAAAGGCAAATCAGTATATTTGATTGATACACCAGGTTTGAAAGACTCAGAGGGCGTCGATAAGGAAAACATTAAGAACACCGTGCAGTTTTTAAAGGTACACAAATATTTAGAGCTTACAGGCTTGTCCTTAACTAATATTGCAGGATCATCAATATGGCTTGCATGGTATTGTGTTTGTGCTGAATGGTCAAGATCCAAGAATTGATAGCACTGACAAAGATCTGATTAGGCTGCTTTGCAATATTTTCAATGCCGACGAATTCTGGGAACACATGTGTATTCTGTTCACAAGATGCATCAACCATCCTTCAGTGATGTTTAATGAATCCGAACGCAGAACTGATTATGACCGTAAAATTAGAGAAATTGCAAAAGAAATGCAAATTGAACTACCAGATGGTGAAATTCAAGCATTCTTTGTAGATCTAAAAGATTCCAGTAACCAGAAAAGCATCCAGAATATTGAAAATTTAAAGGATTGGCTATTACAGTTGGGTCCTATTGGACGCATGGATCAGATGAAAGTAAGCATTCTATTTAATGCAGATATTTTATGCTCTCCAATGTACACATCCTCTATTTTGCAGCATTTCTTATGTACTTTTTGGCTGTTTTTAAAATGAAGAGATGGAAATGTTTATATTTCATGATATGAGAAGACATCTATGTAAAAATTGTAGGCAAAAGTATGAAAATGTGATAGGTTAAGCAAATGTTGATTCCTTTTATGAGGAAAAGGCTAACAAAAGTTTTTGAATGTTGCAATTACGGAAATTTTCATTACACAGAAAACATACATTCTAGAACATGAATAACTTATAGGCAGCAGATAACAAGATTAAGAACACTGATGTTGAAAAGCGACCACGCCTTACACATAGCGAAAAGTTATACGAAAAGAAGCGTCGTGGTGGGATCGCTGGTTTGTTTGGAGGCTCCCATATGAGATGTCATGCAACTCGCGATTGGTACGTTGATGAGGAGCGTGAAGTTCAAACTCAATACGATGGCACCATATCATATGGAGAATGGAAAACGGTAAAAAGCTTTAGTGCCATTTCCTATGATGAATAAACCCCTTCACATTTCTAATTGAGCAAACCAAATAAGATTAATATTCGCTTTAGTTGATAGCCCTATATAGCGTGACATAAAATTTCTGTACACTTTTTTCTTTACCTACCGGAGTTTCTCGAAAATAAGCCCCGGGCTTATTTACGAGAAATAGCATTTTCGAGCCTCAACATTTTCCTCTAAAATAAGCCCGGGGCTTATTTTCGAGAAATGCAGAAATTGCAGTATTTTGCCCCCGATTCGTTAAAATTTTCTCACGCGATCATCATCACTATTAAGCAGTAGCTGTAATCTATCAATAAGTTTGTGCTGTGCCAATAAGGAAACGAATTCAACATTTATTGTGCAAAAATCGCGATTTGTACTGTGATATAACATGCACATTTAATAAAATCCCGGGCGTATTTTCGAGAAAAGGCAGCAAAAGTGGTATGTTTTTTGAAGCGGACGGAATAATTTTTGACCGGAAAATAAGCCCGGGGGGTATTTTCGAGAAGACTTTCGAAAATAAGCCCGGGGGGGGCTTATTTTCGGGAGGGCTTATTTTCGAGAAAATCCGGTATAATTTAGCAACAAAGTCACCAATTCGCTTCAAATCTGAAGTATACATCTATAATATGCTGCTATATAATTCTGTAGAAGACGATTCGAAATGGTAACTTCTGCCAGTAATAGTGTGCTTTCGACTGAGACGGACTCAATTTACAAAATTTCTCCCTTTTGTACTGAAAATTGATGTGGCTATTTCGCAGTTGGACAGATCTTCTCGAGCTTTTAAATTTTGATTAAATTTAAGATTCTTTCATAAATGACTTATAGATCTTGACTTGATTCGCACTAGTTCGAGTTTCAATAGAGAGTAAAATTTTTGAATTTTCGGTTTCAGATCGATTGTTTATTTTTTATCATCTTTTCATTAACAAGTTTTTGGTTCATATTAAGTGTGAAGCAGATAATGATAGCCGGTTGAAAAGAGCTGTTTAACAACTATGACCCTTGGCAATTTGAACTAACTTACTCTTCTGGATCCCATGCAAGAATCGTTTGTTCAAAGACATGTCCTCGGTTCGCAAACGACCACTAACAGATCACTTTGTTTTCGATACTGGCATTTTGTTCATATTGAATTCTAAATAGTGATTAGGAGCTTGTTAGAAAGAGCAACGTCCGTACTATCGAAGCTTAAAACGTAAAATTATTTGAATTCCTAAATCAAATTTTATAAATGATTGTCTGAAGAGTTTTCAATTTTTTTCGATAAAATTTCGAGCACGCAAAAACCACACTTCTTAATCGATTGTTTATCGCTTGTTTAGTCCCAAACTGATGGACAAGCAAAGGACTGCTTCTGAGAGAGTTTTCGACGGGCTATCTAACGATATCTTAATTGTAATGAGTGGTTAAAATGCCTCTCTCACAGGCTTCTCAAAAAAATGTACAGAACTCTTTTGTCACCCTGTATAATTTTTTTATGAAAATGAGAATTCAAACTCATTAATGTGATTATAATTTTAGACGCGAACATGGTACGAGGACCGCGCTTGAACTCTTCCACAACTTCAGTAGACATATATCTACAATGTATTTTGTACTTATGCTTACTTAGTTTAATCGAGGTATGCTCCTGTAGGCTATTCATTGTGATAATTGGTGTTATTTTATGCGTTGTTCTGATTTTCAGTATTAAATAAAATTGATTTTGGAAAACTTTTTTTATTATATGAGCCTTTCATTGGAGCCAGTTTGTTACAGTATAATCGACATAACTCAATAATAGTGATCTAGTAACCATCTAACTGCTTAAAACTTAACAGATTAATATTGCTATGAAAAAGTATATAATTAATTCAATAGTTATTTAATCACAATGGAGAAAAACTAAAAGTGATATTTAAAAAATTTCGGGATGAAAAAGGATTTTTCGTAATATTGATTGTGTTTCATTCTATTGATATTTATCGTTATTAACATTGCATCGCTATTTAGATTTTTATTTCTGAACATCAATCTTTTTTAATTTATCGCAATCCTTACCGCGATTTTGGTGTCACTGACTTGAATCTAAAAAAGTTTATCAAAGGGGTCCTGATGGAGACAAAAAAATCGAATTTTATTTTTTGAAATGTCGGTTTCTGGTAAAAAATAAGAAATATTTTCATCTACTGCAAATAATTGGATTACGGTAGTGGCGCTTAAAGGGACTAGCAGCTGGCTGGGCAAAATCTAACAAGTATAAGGTGTTCTTAGTAGTACCATGCATTTAAATGCATCTAAAATGACAACTCTTCCACCAATGCATTCTCCCAGTGATGCTCTATGGTGTGAAACGTGCGCGCTCACCAAGGCCACTGAAGATCGTCTTGCCAAGGCTCAGTGATGAATCGAGTGCTGTATCCTCAGCATCTGACTATGCAATCAAAGATCCAACGCCTGGCTCCATGGCACTACAAAGCTGCATTACATCATTGAGTGTGTGTGCTGACAGAAATGGCAGTTCCTGGCAAAAATTGCAGCGCTTGACGCAACAACCACTTAGCTCCCTGACGCAATGTGACCAGTCAGCAGGCCGCGGCGGCGCTGGCTGGACAATATCAAAAAGCTGACGGGGAGTGATTGGGTTAGGGTTGCTATGTTCCCATTGTAAGATAATATAAAGTCCCACTTCATCAGGAATGATTGAATAAAGTATTAAACAAACAAAGTACGCTGGTAAAGCAGTAGTAGCTAAAGTTGAAGTTAGTTTGTACTATCCATCTCCTTGTTTTTTATTTCGATAATCACAATACGTTTTCACACGTTTTTCATGTAGTTACCCATAAAGCTTCAGCTCAATTGGTTGCAATCAGTGATACTAGTAGTACTATTTAACTTAAATAGTAACTAGTGAAAAAAGTAGTAATAGTACTAGTTACTAACTACGTCATGCGTTTTAAACTAGTTACTATTTTGCAACTTTGATGCAGACCAGTGGTCTAAATACCAAAATTTCTACACAAACACTATACTACTACAATTCTTTTTGTCAAAATCGAAAAAAATACTATACCACTATTATGGTATTTTTTGTTAATACTAAAAATTAGTATTATTTGAGTAGCACTCAAAATTACTCAATAGTATTTTTTAACTTCTGCACACTGGATGTTATATAAAGCAGTCATATGGTTGCGACTGAAAGAAATCAAAGAATACTGGAGTATATCTGTAGGAAAAAGACGTTTATTGTTAAACCAGGAACAGATTAGTCAAGAACACAATTAGTTTCAAGGTTGGCATCAAATGATCAAAGTTGGGATTTGGAGTTTTGGGGGGAGGCAATTCCGCGGTTCCCCGATCAAAGTTTTGAGGGGGGTTTAGAATCGAGGTTCAGGGGAGTGTTCCTTAATTTCAACTTTGCTGAAATGAATGATGTCGATAGCCCACTGTTAAACTTATTAGGAATAGCGTGGCGAAGGTAAATTTCGCATGAAAAAAGTGAAGCCCTAAAGGCGATTTGCTTCAAAAATTACAGCAAAAACTTCGTTTTGTGCGACGCCTATGTTATATTTTGCACTATGTATCTACTTAATGGTTTTGCGAAATAACGCCATCAGGAGGCTGTGGTGGAGTGGCGCAATCAAGTCACATTATAAATTTTTCCCATGCTGGTTCAAATTCAGTCGCGGTGAAAGAAGTTTTGCTGGTTTGAATGAGGGTATTATTTTTTCTATGCGCAGTTTATTTACAAGGATCAGTCAAAAAGTTCTGAGGCAGTCGCCGTCAATTAGGAATGGATGCATCCTGAATCTGTTAGATGGGTATAAGGGTACCCCACAGTCTTGCATACTTCTCCTCGAAATTTCGTTTGAAACTGTTCTGTACAGCGCCTGTGGTAACCATTTAAGTGAACACATGCGCACCCATGCTCAGTTGAGCAAGTGAGTAGGGAGTGAGTGATATATTGATGAACCCTATGTCTAAGTAAGGTTTATGATTAACTAGCTTGTTTGCTCTTGCATTGTGAATCTGTGCCTAAAGTGAACACCTGCACAACTATGAACGCGCCAGTGGAGAAACAGCATGGTGTTATTCGCTTTCTGACTGTGGAAGGAGTCCAACAACGCGATATTCACAAAAGAATTAAGGTGGTTTATGGAGACCACTGCCTGTCCTTGGCAACTGTACAACGCTGGTGCAAAAGATTCAATGAAGATCGCAAAAGCTTTAAAGATGATGAACAGGCAGGCGGACTGCATTTCGCTATCACTCCTGAAAAAATTGCTGAAGTTGATGTTTTGTTTGATAGATGTGTGCTTCTTTGTGTGTCGCGATAGTTGCTTTTTACCAACGTTTATTCCACAAATCTAACAGCTAGCCATTCGCTGTTAGTTCTCATACAACACTAACTAACATTCAATATGTACGCCATCTTTCTTTTTCACGTTCCTCCAACAGCCCGTTCTCATTCCAATCTGCTCCACGCGCAACATCAACAAAAAAGAGAAAAACATATGGGCGCCATCATAACATCGCGAAATTCCGCGACAATGAGAAACGATAGCATGGGACGTACATAAGGGCTGTTACAGTGCCGAAGGAGATTTGACTATGTGTGGAGTTGCGGTACCAGCATTTATTTTGGTATACAGGGGGGGGGATAACAGTGGTGGCGGAGAGACGGGTAAGCGGACGTAATAACTGCGTGTGGTACATAACGAATAGCGTATTATATACAGGCCGTATTAAAGGGTAGTTGTGTCTACCTCGGGTTGCCAGCGCGCGCGATTAGCATTCTATATCTAAGCTGTCATCAGCTCCTTAAAAGTGCAGAGTGACCACTTTGACATACAATAAGGCGAATACACAACAGAGCGCAAAAACTAGCCAGAACAGAAAAGGCTCACGCGAACCGCGGGCAAAAAATCAGCGAATTCATAAAGGCAATCATTCTACAGAGTCAACCAAAGGCAAAATGTTAAAGAAAATATTATTATAAGTATTGTTTAGTAATTTTTTTATAATACCGAATTTTCGACAAAATACTATAACAATACAATTCTTTTTGCCAAAAATTAAAATAATACCATACCAATGCAATTCTTTTCGCCAATAGTGAAAAATATCCATACAATACTATGGGTATTTTAATACTGTTCGAAGTTTTCAGACAAAAATGGTGCAGACGGCCCAAAAAGGTTACCAAAAGCTTAGGCTGAAGAAGGGTGACGTCATGATTTCCCAAAAAAGGCCACAGATAGTGGTGAAATAGTTTATAACTAGTTACTCTCTCGAGTCTTCATTTTTCACTAGTTACTAACTAAATAAAAAAATTTTGTCAACTATTGCAAAAGTTTGATTGCACTAACAAAGGGCGATTTGTAGCACTTTACCTTAAAGAAATGCTTCTTAATAAAAGTTGCTGCAAAAAAAGGGAAAACTGATTAATTGGCCCCCTAGAAGAAGGTTATCATTTGATAATTTTTTTTAGATTTTTACTACAGGAGAAGTGCGACAGAAGCAGACGCCTACTGCAAGCATTGTCTGTAAAGATGAAAATGCTCTGGTTTCTAAACTGATTTGCTTATTGCATATAATTTTTGCCCTCAACTAGATGTTCAATCACTAATCCAAGTCGATTTCTATCGTCAAGGCATTCCATTTCTTCCAAGCGTTCGCGAGCAGTATCAATCAATTGCTGCACAATTTCTTCTTGGCAATCATCCAACTTAATTGGATCTTCAAACCAGACTTGCCAACGGTGATAATTATTTTGTAATATGTCGCGCATATGTCTCTCTAGGTTGTTTTGTGGACCGTCAAAAATCAGCTTATCAGGTTTAGTAAGTTTTGAGTACCAAAATAAAAGCTTTCGACTTGCTCCTGGATGTATGGGATCAGGAATGTAATCACCTGTGCCCAAAGATAACACAAACACATTTTCACGCTGGACACCATATTTCGTCGTTGCTTCATGGTATGCTTCCATTGTAGGATTATTGGCTTGGACACCACCATCAACAAAACTATGTCCATTAATTTCATAAGGATCAAAATATGTTGGCGCTGAAGATGTGGCCATCACAGCATCAAAAAATCGATGATTCTCAGGGTGTCGTTTGGTAAATGAATAGATTCCATGAGTCTGCAAGCTAACAGCTGGAATGAGTAAATCTGTCAATGCATCAGCCATGTGAATATCCTGGAATAAATTATTGAATAAGGATTTTCTTCCTGTGTCAGAATATTTTGGTTGAAAGACTCCCCCCAACGATATTTTATTCAGCTTAAACAATTGGCTATGCTTTGTCCTGTACAACTCCAATATGTCTGATGCATGATATTTTGGCTTATATGTTTCAGGAAGCCTCAGACTACTCAAACGATCATGCAATAGTGTTGGTGTGCTTAGCGACGGCATTGACAATCCAGCTGCAATAATACCTCCAGTCGATGTACCACTGATCATGTCAAACATTGTGGCAATTGGACGACGGGTTTTTCGTTCCAGTTCGCAAAGCCAAACAGCTGGCAAAATACCGCGAATCCCACCTCCATCGATACTAAGAATGTTATATGTGGGATGCTCTGCGCTTGACTGCAAGCATCGTGTATCCAGATTGTAAGTATATGTGTATTGTAAGGATTCTTTAGCTTTTATTTCTCTCTCAATTAATATTCGTTGTTTTTTAGCTTCATGGCTCTCTGGTTGTATATTTAATGCTCGACTGATGGAAATCAATGCATCATTTTTCTTGTTAAATTGATGGCGCTGAGCTCTAGCTAGGATGGTCCAAAATTCTTGATGTTCTTGAAGGCTTGTCTTGTTTTGCATCAAGAACTGCTCAGCTCTCTTATATTTATGAAGCTTCAGTAAGCATTTTGCATTACCTAATAAAGCTTGCTGTTCATTTGGCGCAAATTGACGCACCTCCTCATACACCTGTAGTACTTCAGCCCACTTGGACAATGCCATGATGTGGTTTATACCATCACACGATTCTGCATTCTCACTATGAACTTGTGCAGTATGTAGGAGTATTTCGATTTTCTTTTTCACATCAGTCTTCATTCTCGCTTGGGCAATGTTATAGTGGAGATATGTAGAATCATGGGTTACAAAAAGTCCAAGCACAGTGCTTCGCGTGGAATCATCAGTGACTAAATGAATCCGGCGACAGATGGAGATGTGATTTGGCGGACAGATTGACTGACCATATGTTTCAAAAACACTTCCATCTGCGCTTTTTCGATTCAGTATGCAGTAATGAAACTCCACACTAAGCAGATATGCAATTACCTGGAGGTACCGCTTGTCAAGAAAGTTTGTATCATTCAAAAAGCTAGAACACCATTCCTGAACGCCTAACACACATTGTTTGTTGCCTTCAACTTCTAATATCTTGTCCATCATAAATTTGAATTTTGATTGTGATTTATAAGATTGTTTGACAATTTCTACAAATTCTTCTCTGCTAAAAATTTTAATTTCATGCAGGAAGTGTAACACATACTCCCATAAGTCAGCTTTTTCAGTAACAGCAATGAAACCCTGAATTCTGATACGTTCCTCTTCCACTAGCACGTATTGTACTCGTTGCAATTCTTCTGTTTGTATTACTTCACTAATGGCCAAGTGACTAGCAGGTATAGGCTCAGAATCATCATAAATACCTAACACAAACAGCCAATCTTCCAATGCTCGCATGCGCAGCTCTGGAGCACAGAAGTATTGAAACTTTTTTGTCAGTGATGCTTTGACCTGGCGTAAAACAGTTTTTGCTCTAATTAAATTGTCATCATCAGCAATTATAATCTGACACGTAGCAAAGTTCATGCGAGCAATGTTTCTGATTTCTTCCAACCTTGCGGTAAATGGAGCTTGCTCAGCTGCTTTAAGATATTCCCTTGGAATTGAATAGAATGTTTCTGCACGCATGCGTAGAAAGGCCCTCTGTATCTTCTGCAGAAAGTTTTTATGGTTATATTTATTGAACTGGGCATTTTTTACAAGGTCATCAAGTTTTCTGGCTTCCGTTTCTAATGCTTCGCTGGTGTAGATCTCTTGGAATAATTCAATCGCCAGTTCATTTAAGGAAGACTGTGTTTGTTCTTTCAAAATTATCTTTGAAGAGCGAAGTCGAACAAGAACTTCTCCCATGATATTCAAAAGGTATGCTATACCATCAGGGCGAAACTCATGCTTCAAAAGCTGCTGCACAACAAGTCGAGGATTTATATCAATCTTAATACCTTCTTGAAAATCTATTAATGGGGGCTCATCATGATTAGCTGTTGGCACATATGGTAATGCCAATGTTTTGAAGAATTTCTCATATTCATTTTTCTTAAAATTATCTAAAGTATCCTGCATCTTTTTGTTCAAATTTTCCCTTATTTCTGGTTCATGCATCAGCGATCTTGCTTTTTTAAAGATTTTATATCCAAGATACAGTCCACCTCCAATAGTTAGAAGTCCACCAATCGCAAGTGCAACAGGTCCAAGAACTGCGGCTGTGCCTACAGCACCAATCGTAGCACTCGATGTGAAAACAGGTCCCAACGTTGCTGCGAGATCTATGACACCTGTCGCTGCAACGCCTAAACCGCCACTGCCTCCAGCAATCCCGACTGCTAAGGCTCCTAATTTGTATGTCAGTGCTCTTCGTTTTACTTCCAAAATTTTTTCACTTGGAATATCGTGCTTAACTATGCGGTCATCAGCCCTAACAATGCATCGATCATAGAGCAGATGGGAAATTTCGCGTTTCATTTTATTCCGCTGATCTCTAGTGACATTTTGAGTTCTGCTTGGCACATATTTGGTCATAATCTCCGAAACGTGCACAACCAAGGACGTTTCAGTCGCTGTATCATTTCTGTTTACTTTTTCTGGCGTTGGCTTTTGGTCTGAATGCGTTTTTGAAATATTACGAACTTTGTCAAGAATGCGGTTCATTTCTTTTAAGTCGGGGTCATTTGGAGTTAAGGTCTCATATTCATTGACTATTATATAAATTGTTCCAATCGCGTATAACTCAGCTTCCATGGTGTGTAGTGGGCCAGCCAAGATCAAACACAGTGTCATATATTTACGAAGTTGCACTGAAGCCTTCAAGTCTGCATTAGCTCCAAGAGCTAGCATTGCTGCACGGTAGTGCTCAAAAGCAAGTAAAGCATGTTGTATCTTAGCGCCTTCAAGCTCTTCCATTTTCCAGTTTTGAACAATCTCTCTCTTCAACACTTTGAAATCATAATTCGATTTTGTTGCGTTCTTAAAATCTTGCGCAATGTCCCATTCTCTTTTGCCTTCATTTTCGTAATAGTTTGCTCTGCCAATATCATAGGTGCGTTTTTTCAGGACTTCCAACTGTGATTCCTTCACTCGCACTATCTTCTGAAACAATTCAGTAAAAATGCCAACCTGTTCTGAGCCAACAACAGAATCAGGGTGAAAACGTTTTGCTAATTGCTTGTAGCGGCTGTTAATGCTATGCTCTATTGGAGGAATGTCTCCAAAAAGTCCATCGTACACGTTAAGTGAATCGGAAAGTAGGTATTGAGCAAATTCAACAAGCTTTTGTTGCTGCAAGTCATCGCACAATTTGCTTAATAGGACAGTATAACTGCAATATTCAAAACTATCATCCGCTCCATCTGTTGGATTACTTTTTTCAAATGCTACTAACAATTCAGTGGTATTTCCATCAAGAAATTTTTTCAACATGCTGAAACCTTCCTGTAGCTTAAGACATTCAACAAAGGAAGTCATGGTCATTGTATAGAGGTTTTCAATAAGGTCCTTAAGCTCCTTCCACTTTGCTTCCTCTGCATCAGATCGAATCTTTTGCAAGACACTATCTATCTCCTGCTTAAGAGTTGCAACATTTTTGGCAATGCTATACGCAGGCGTTGCTATATTCCGCTCAGTATACAAAACATGATCTGTGCCAAGAGTTTCCTTTGCATTATACTTTTTAGCCAGCTTTTCCTCCTTTTCTGCCTCCAATGGTTTATTGATCGCTTTAAAATATGAGGCCTGCTTAGCATGATATTGGTACCGAAAATTACGATACTTAGTTTCATCGCCATCACCTTCGAAGTCATCAATTAGTTGCTTTACTTTTTTAAATAAGTGACTAATATCCTCTTCGGGAAGCTTGGAGCGAATAGCCTCATCGATTTGATGAAAATGCTTATTAATGTCTGCGTCCATTCTAAAAAAGATGTATAAATGTTTTAGTTAAGTACATACCAAAATGTATAAAGGGGACACAGAAAAACTTCAAAAATATTCGGTTTTAGGTGAAAAATAAAAATATTTTTATCTATTGCAAATGATTGGATTGCGGTAGTGGTGCTTAAGAATTATTAAGTAATGATAAACTTACGTAAGATTTGCCAAGCGGGTTGAAGTAGATGCTTATGGTAATTGTATGACACTGCAGTCGAAAATCGAAGCAGCGAAAGAAATTTAATTTAGTTCTGCGTTAAGCTCATATGTATTAGCTAATATGTTCGTTTTAAAGAAAAAAGTCCAGTTAAACATCTTTCTTTGCATCTTATATTCTATTCCACATACACGTTTTCCTCGCGCCTAAGCGACGTTGCACATTTACCTTTAATTTCTTTATCTGTGAGAATCGTTTTAGTTCTGCTGATAAAATACAAGTTACACTATCGTACACAGATGATAGAGTCGAGAAAATATTACTTTGTCTCAGGCCCGCATCATGGGGTCTGGGACCCTGAGGCAATGGGTTTTGGGGGCCCCTGGGAAACTTTCACTACCCGAACCGACGACCTTTTGGCAAGTTTTCAGCGCCTCAGGCAAAAATTTGACGCTTTTGTCAGCGCCGCAGGCATAATTTTAACACTTAAATAAAGCTACATTCTTGAACTATTTTTTAGACCGTAGTGACGTTACAAGAGGATAACATACTGATACAATTGCAATTTTTGTGTCAATCGACGCTGGTTTGAATCGAATTTCTAAATGTCGCTTTGCACTTTCAAAAATTTTTTGTTTATTGCTTTAAAACATAGTTCTGAGCTTACTTGATATACTGCTTCGGCCTCGGCCTCTGATATCGAATCAGCTCCCAGTCTAGTTCCTTTTACTTTTCTTTATGCGCGTTTGTCAGTACTAGACGCAAAAGTAAGATAAGTTTCAGTGTTGCAACTAAATGAAAACTTAGTTAACTTAGGTTTTTCATGTGGCGCGCATAGAGATTATTGATTTTCTCGTTGTGTAAAGTTAGTGTTAATTAATCAGTAATTGCATGCACGCCATTAGAGGGAACACCGGTTAATTGTCGGTAGGCGTGATCGTGATCGGAATTGGAATATTAGTCGGTATGGAAAAACGGGATCATTAAGTTTTTGAGATCAGCATACGAAATGCATCTATAGCCGCGGGTGGCGAATTGTTTTCTACAATAGAAGCCAGTAACATAAAGAATAGCAGGAGTGCTACATAATGATAACCCGTACCTACTATGGACTATTACAACGAATCAAAATAACTGTTCTATAAGGGACCTACCGGTCCCTCAGAAATGAAGTGATATTCCCATCAAAGCTAAAGGGGGGCCTTTAGCTTTTCCACCCAAATAAAATTATCACTCGCGATAATTATATTAGTCGTGCTAATGGGCGAGAGGTAGGTGCTTGGTCCTAAAGCAGTTCTCGCCCGTTTGAAGCGCGCGCATTCAAACAGCGAATCTTTGTGCTACAAGCAATGGCACTAGATAAAATTGATTTCAAGATGAGTTTTAGTGCGCCTTCGCATTCGATCGTACAGACATGCTTCAATTTCACTCATTTTGATCTGATTTCTTCATAAATAATCTTAATTTGAGGTTATCATAATGCAGGGTTGCCATCTCTAAGAAATAAAAATCAGTACATTCACACAAAAAAAATCAGATTTAGAGCTGAAAAATCAGGAAGGAGCGCTACAGGCAGATATTTGTCGCTTTTTTGAGCACCGCAGGCAGAAATTTACTGCTCTTTTGAACAGAAGGCAAAAATGTCCCAAAATCAGGAATTCAGGATAAATGGCAACTCTATCATAATTAATTAAAATTATTCAATTTCGTAATGTGATACACGCACAAGAACTTCAAATATTTCATGAGTTAGTAGATTGGAATAATAGTTTACTAATTCTATTATTAATGAATCGACATTATAACTGCAATTAATAATATTTAATAATTATTACATCTCCCTCTGAGCGCTGACACGACCTTTCCCCTTCCAGGAGTTCAGGCGCGTTAAACGCAGGAGGGGGGGGGGGGGGGGGGGAAGTGTTGAATACTATTATTAATTTTATTTTTATTACGTTTTGATGAGCACGAAACTGTAATTATAATTACTATAACTAATTTATAGTTTACCATGAAGTACTATCTTCAACTTTGCGCTAATTTAACGTTCATTATCAAGTAATATAATTCAAATTTTAATTTAACACTTAGTGTTAATTTATCTACTACTCTTTTCCCTGCTCATCCCCCTCCACTGTCCTTTTACTAATAAATCATTTATTCTGCGCAACGCAGAACAATCTGATTGGATTACTGCTCAGACGTCTTTGGTGAGTCAGATGTACTGCACAAAATATACAACACAAGCATTAATATGGAAAGTGTTGCAACTAAACTAGGTTTTTGGTCAAAATTTTAGTTTTTATGCAAATAACTATGTTATTTTTTAATCGTATTACTGTGCTAATTTTTGATAGCTTGGCTAAGCAACTAAGCAACTAGGCTATTCAGAAAGTAAATAATGAGGGGTGGGGCCCTTAGGCTTTAGCCCCATTAGCCTCAACGTAGATCGGGCACTGCCCCAGCACTTCACGCTGAATATATGTGTGGAAATAGTGACCATGCACACAGCATGATAAAGCAGCTCTTAGTGTGCACGAATGAAGATGGTTTGGTGAAATTCGCTTATCAGTCCTCACAGATGAGCATGACTTGACATTTTTCACACCAGTGTATCAGTCTCTCAAACCCAAACACAATCACCCGCACCAGCTGCCCAGCTATCCCTTTGTCAACAACCGTGATATAACGCCTTAATCGCTGTGTGTTTAGTGGGCGTCTTGTTCAGCGGAACGCGCAGCATGCATCAGCGCTTTGATATTCAAGCGCTGGCTTGCGGCAGGATTCACAGGCAGGTGATGGCTTCGATTGTGAACGATCGTGGGTGGGATGTCGCTAAGGATGGTGGGATGGTTGGACGGTGGGACGCTCTCATTTTGAAAAGAAGGCTTCGATTTGTGGCAATTGTACATCTTGGGAAGGTTTACAAGTGAAAAGCCTTCATTTCATGAAGGAGGGCTCACGCATGTCACAGAATGCTACAACAATATTAGCATTCATGTTACTCAATGTAACAATTACATTCAACTGTTTCTATTACGTCGGTCAAAGAAACGGCCAACATTACAAAAGCAGTTTGTGCTCATTGCGCAATTGAGTTGCCCGTACAAACTGCGAGAAGGGTGAGGTGCAAGGAAACGGCACTATGACCCTCAACAAAGGCGGAATTCCTCAAAGGAGTGAATATTAACCTCAATAGGGAGACAATGTATGTGTCACTCTAATGGGCAGAGAGGAGATGGGGGTCATTTGATCTTCCCCATAGCGTGAAAGCTACTACCAAGAACACATACAACCAAGAATGTGCAACTCCACGCCGTTGAAAATTGGCAAAGTTTGGATAGAAAATAAATAATGTTCTTGCATTTTTTTGCATGATTTCTCTATGAGAAGAAAGAGGAATTTTTGCTCTACAATTGTGTGTTTTTGTATTCGGAAACGGTCAAGACGTTGGCGAACACGAGCTCCTTGAAAAACACGCGTTTGATGGTCTATTGTTCGCCGCAGGGACAGCCTTGCCCCGCCTTTCAAAAATCGGGGCAAATATTTGCCATCGCGAACAAAAAGTGGCTGTTTGACTACACCAGCGTCCACTAGACTGAGCATCAAATGACGCCATCTCTGCTCGCTATTGCATGTGACTGTGTTGAGCGTTTCTTTCAGCATTATTTGAAAAGTGTTCACACGTCGAATTTGTTAAATAATATTCTTTTACTCTCATTTTGCTTGAATAATCCTATGCTGCGCAACGCTAGTAAAGAATTTCTCGCGCAGTTGCGAGGCGCAAAAACGAAGAAGTTTAGTAATACTGGGTTGGCGGAATTGAGCAAACTGGGAAAAGAGGTTGCCAACAAAATCACATTCGAAGAAATAGAACAAAAAGTAAGTTTTCAAATATAGTACAATTTTATCAATAATTGGCTTAAGGTGTTCGAAACTATTGTCGAAAAGCTGGCGAACAAGAGAGATTGTCTCAATTTCACCGTTTTTCCTGGATCAAATGGTGAAGAATGGATTGAAATGACGCGGAATTCCTATGATTACCTTCCGCCCCCTTCCAAGCTGCCCATAAAGTCCGTTCGTTTTTTCAATGTTCAATAAAGGCACTGCGGCACTAGAGGTGATTATTTTTTTGTTTTTCTTTTATGTATCTTTTATATTTCTTTTATAATATATCAGTTTATATTGAAGAATGACATTGGTTTAGGTGCTTGGCATGACTGTGCATCGTTATGATGGGCTGAACTCAGGTGAATGGGTACCTAAGCTAGAGTCGATGATAGTGTTTCTGGACGAACAGAATTCATATTGCAACGGCGTCGCTTCCGATTAGTATGATGCATCGTCAGTTTCTATTCGAAGCGAATGGTCGCCGTTTCAAAAAATGGATTATCCTTTCCAAACCTACCAAAGTGACAAATGCGCCATTTGGCTGGAGAAGGTATTCACTGTTTTATGAAGTTTAAGATCCACTTTTTTAAGCATCGAGAAACGTATGGCACAATGGACAAAAAGTGTTCGGATTTTGCTGAAATTTGGTGTGCTAGGGTACTTTAGGGTAGAACTTCCGAAAATGATGTCGGATTTTCACTTTCACGATTTGCTCTTGGAGCAAATCCTGAAAGGACCGATATCGGTTATATCATCGTGTGTAAATTATTTAATGGCCCAAAAGAGTCTGGTAACCAATTTGAAGCAATGCCAAACTTGGTTAATGGGCCTTTTTGATATCACTGTACTAATAATGCAACAGACATTGGTGTGTTTAGTGATGCTCGTGTTTTCTAGTAATGTTAGTGTTTGTTTTGTTGATGTTGTCATAAATTTGTTTATCAGAAGTGAAACCTGGTTATTAACAGTATTCATATTATTTACATTTTGCAACAGACTACTGTAATTTCACAAGCAGAGCATCGCGAAGTGATTGTGTATGTGATCGTTTTGAATGTTTGCACACATGTGCAAGTTTTTTTACTTAGTTTTGGGCTTCTGGAGTAGTAACATTCATAAAATTTTGAGTACTCTCTTCATGGAAAGTGTCATCTGCGTGCAGAACGTTTTGGCCCAAAAGGCGTACTGCAACGGCCTGCCAGCGAGTGGCCAGTTGTTCCCATCCATTACAAAAGTTAATGCCTCGACTAAGAGCTGCATGATGGTTTGTTTTGTTGTTTGTGTTTTCACGTGCGCATATGTATTTATTTGTTTTAGCAAGGAGTGGCTACACTGCTGGGAGAAGAGGTTGAGGTAGTAGTAAAAGACTGTTGCGCCACCATCTGCACATCAGCAACTAACAGATGTCCACCAGCCCAACATGTCCTTTTGGTTTGTAGAATTATTTGTGCGTCAGTGTTTGCTTATTTTGGTTTTTTGTGCAGGCGCTAGTAGGGTGGAAGAGCCAATGACAAAGATGATGACAGCAAAGTTGATGACAGTGATCACAACTACTGGTGGACCTATTTGGCCATTCCTATTTATACTATTGCTCTGTATTCTCTTCCCCATTCTGTTCTGCTTGCTACGGAACATCATCACCAACAAGCCCATCAACACTGTCATGTCATTGTAAAATGACAAAAAATGGGTCAATTTCAAAGAAGAAAAAAGGAAATCTAAGTTAGAGATTGCTCTATTAGAGATTAAAACCGCATTCAAATTAATTGCGCTTTCACAGAGCTGTAGCTATTCAAAGTCAGATACTTTTGGCTCACTTTGTTTACGGCACAAAATCAGGAGAATTGCGATGGTTGCATTTGAACGCTTGGTTACAGAGAATGTGTGGACCAAATAACTTGAAATTCTAAAAAGAAAAGCTCAACCAATCTGTTACATTCCTGTCAAATATTGGCTAAATCAATTGCATGGTTCAGAAAGAGCAGCCATTTAAAATTCACTATAGCTATGTAATGATCTCTGTATACTGTTTGCAGAATAACCGCATTGAGAGATTGTGGAGTGAGGTTAACAAACGAGTCGGATACCCTCTCAAATAAGCGCTTCTTGATATGTTGGACAACCATTTGATCGACAGAACTTATGGCTTGCATCTCTTCACCTGCAGTGTCATTGGGTCGTTGGTGGCCAGCATTCTTCTTCAGCGTTTCATTGACACCTGGAACAACCAAATTATCCCTGGTATGTTTGAGTGACCTACATAAACTTTGAAAGCAGGAGGTAGAGTTGTCGCGGGGTTACTATAGGCAGGACACTATTAAAAAGTAAAGAGAGGTAGTTAATGGTTTCTCAAGGTCACCAAAAATGGTGCATCACACTAATAACAGAAGCTGATCCCACCCTAATGTTGAATAAATAAGCGATTTTTCGCAATTAAGTTTTCCTTGCTAAGTTTGAAACAAAATTTAGAAAAAAGAAAACCGTTGGATTACCTCAGACCTTGAGAAAACTACCAAATCCCAATACACGCGTTTCCATCTACAGCGGATGCAGTTTTGATGTACTACAGTCCCGACAATGGTAGATCTTGACAAGAAGAGATGAAATTTGGAGACTTGCTACAGTTTTGACCGTTCAAAAAGCAGCAGCTCGATCAGCGCTTTTTGGCTGAGATAGATCTAAGCAGCTGTGTGAACATATTGGTGAACACTTTAATTAACCATTTGTATCAATCATTTCAGGATGGTGTGCTCCAATTCATTCAGATCACAACTAGCCTCCTTTAATTTCAATTACTGCGCAGTACATTTTCTTTGAGTGCGTTGTACGCGTTGTTCCAGTACTGTCGTTTTGTTAACACCATCCGTTTCGAGTACGTTGTATGCACCATTCTTTCTCTTTGTTTCGCCGTACAGTATTAATTGAGTAACGTGGTGTACATAACTAATGCATTCGCAATTCAATGCAGTTTACTTTTGAAATTTCACTGATGGGTAGCGCGGAAAATTGTGTGTTGTTCAACGAAATGCTCAGTTACGTGTATATTGTGTGTATTGAAGCGTGGTCTTATGGGCAAGTGTTGATGTGAGGAACATACAGTATGAGTACTCAAAAATGACTTTCTTTTGTGCCTTTTTGACTTTTATGTACAGTCGAACCCGCTTTATTGCAGCTTCGCGGGAACCAGCCAAAAGCTGCAATAATGCGGGTCGTGCAATAAACCGGGTCGTGTAGCTATCTTGGACCTAAAGCTGCAATAATGCGGGTCCTGTATAAAGCCGCGCCCTCCAGCTATCTTAAATCTCAAGTTGCAGTTATCTGGGTGCGGCGATGCTACCACATTATTATATCGGCGAAATTTAGTGCTGATGTAGCCTTTATGAATTTATGGGTGGAAATTTTCAATCAATATTTTAATGTCATACATGCACAATTCAATCAACTTTCGAGCCAGTTTTAAGAGGCAAATATGCAAAAACTGAACAATTAAGCGATCAGAATCTTTTAATGTGAACAGACTGCGATGCAGTAATTCAATTTTAAGAAAAAATTATTACATTTTCGATTATTTTAGTTAGAGTTATGGCAAACTTCCTCTTCAATAGCATAGAACCTGTAAAAATTTCTTCCCCTCGTTTCCACTGTAACGCGTAGACCAATAAAGCACTCAAAATTTCGCTGCTGGTGAGCAAATTTTGAAGCAAAAATCTGCCCTTCGCACGCTCACTGACTTTTCCGTCATGCGAGAAAGATATGTTTTTGTGGTGAGGGAATATGATTGACATCTCGCTGTGATGCTGTGTATCCTATATTCATGACCTCCGACCTACACGCGTGTCATATGCTGACAGCTGCAATGATGCGGGTTCTGAATAGTACAAAAGTAGACAATGGAAGTCAGCCAAAAGCTGCAATAATGCGGGTCGTGCAATGATCCAGGGTGCAATGATGCGGATTCGCATACAATGCAAAACATAGGGAAAAAATCGGTAACCAGCAGAGAGCTGCAATGATCCAGGTCGTGCAATGATCCGGGGTGCAATAATGCGGGTTCGACTGTACCTTCATTGATAATGCTCTTTTCTGAGAATGATTACTGCTGTTGGTGTCATTTTGAGACGATATTTGATTGAACACGCACAGGAAAGAGTTTCTTTGCTGAAAAATGATAGATCAATACATTGCACTTGAAGCGCAGAGTGCTCATTTTGAAGTGTTTTTACAAACGTGTACAGTGCGATACAATCCTTTAAATATGTTGATATATGCAATTATGTAAGAATTGTGTCAATAAGCCCCCATTATCAATTATTACCAGCTGTACAAGAATGCGTTAAAGTGAAATGATATATGTGACGCCCCTTAACATCTCAATTGATGCAACACAATGGTGATGATACAAGATTTGACAGATCTCTCTCTCTCCGTTCATTCATTCATTGTTTTGTGCTGTCGTGTTCAACGTCAATAGGAAGAATTGAGAGTATCAACGATAACTCCTACCGATTGATCGATCTGGCGAAATTTGAAGTTTTGAACCCGCACACACTCACACAACACCTTGATTTCCCCCATTTAACGTGGAGTAGTAGAGTTAATTAGATGGAAAATGAGCCCCCTATTTCATCGAACATTATAAATGATGTGCTCGAAGTTTAAAGGCAACAACTCATTCGCCCCTCCCCCAGTATGTTACACTCACATATGCTCACAAATGCTACACAAGTAGATACATACAGACATAGGACCGGTTCCATAATCATGTCCTAAAGTTAGGTAATTCATAGCGATACTCAGCGCTATGCTTCATAATGGGCTTAAGTAATGCATAACCTAAGAATGACTTAGGAAACTATTATGGAACCGGCCCATAGACAGATAAAAAATGAATGCAACATAAAAGATGAGCAATAGCAACATTAGATATTTATTGGGAGTGTGGCGATTTTCTGGTCTTTTTTGATTATTTTCCTTCACAAGCTTGCTGCTTTCAAACATACATTGTTGAGCATGTTTTATTAAGGCGCGCGCATACCTAAGAAGAAAAGGAAGCGCGAGTCATTTTCTTCCTTTTGACTCGCGCGCCCGCGCATACCTTTGACTCACGATCAAAAGAAGAAGTGACGTTTTCTCCTTTTGACTTTTGCCCGCGCATACCTTTGACTCGCGATCAAGTGAAGAAAAGGAAGCGCGCTTCACTTTTCGGGGAATCAATCGCCGATTGATTCCTTAAAAGTGAAGCGCGTGCTGTAGCATAGGCCAATTTTGACTCATGTGCTCTC
>NIUQ01000476.1:0-49185 GCA_002796945.1 Plectus sambesii | reverse complement strand
CAAGGGCGCCCGTCGCATCACCTACTCGTCGACATCCGCGGTACAAGAATTGCTTTTACAATGCTATCAATGTATGGTTCCGGTATGTTTAAGAGCCGAGCGCTGGAAGAGAGAAATTTGAGGGGGACATTAACTCATCACCCAGCGCGCAAAAGTGAACGTGGGCGTGAACAAGGACACCAACGGAGAAAGTTTCAACTCCACGAAATCCTAAAGGCTACCTAATTCGCCTTCTCGACAGTTTGCACCCCTACCCTGCATCTACTACCTCTTTTGCTGCTGTTAATCTTACACATGTTGCAGAAGTTGACACTTTCTGACAAGAAATACTAATGGCTTCATTATTTTAGAGAAGTTATAACGTCGGCTTCGTTTTTAAGTACTCTTTGCTTCTATTGTTCGTCCAAGTGACTTACCATTAGGCTATCAAAACTCCATGAACAATTCTGTGCTTACCCTCCACCCCAGAAAGTGGCATGAGATCTGCAAAAAATCTAAATGGGACCTAAACAGGCCGTCTGACAGGCTTAAAGATTGTAACAGTTTTGAAGCTTTCGCAACAAAGGGGCGATAAAATAGCATAGGGCTGTTTTTTCGTAAACAAGCGGCGCAGCTCGCTGTGATAGGAAGCGTAAGCAGAAGTACACAGGCGCACCTAAACCTGCTAGTGGACCGCCGACTGTTCAGACTACGTTCTCATCACCGCTCTACCTCCTAACACGCTGCATCAGAGATGATGTTATGTGTCTGCTGATGCTGCCCTATCAGTCTACCGAGTGCCAACCAACCACGCTCGCCAGTTCGTTCGCTCTCCAAGACAAACAGCAAAAAGCGCGCGACAGACGCCTAGGGTGGGCTGGCAGACGGAGCGAAAGAGCGACGATAAGCTCTCGTTCAACAAGCAGCCTAAGACAGCCTTTGGCAGTGGATTGCAGATGATAAATGAAAGAGATCTTTGAAAACCACTTTACATCAGAGATGTTCACTGGTTTTTGAGATTTTTTCACCAGTAAATCGCTCGATACTGCAGCTGGAAATTGCTAGGAGGATAACATGTTTAAAAAGAAAAGACTTGCGAAAAACTTAAAAATTTAGATAGGATAGGGAGAAATTTTGGTCGTGTGGGAGAAGAGTAACATGGAATGATCGAAGCCAAATATTCGGGGGGTAGTACTGTCGGAGAGGTCGACCGGCGGCCATGTGTGCATTGGATGAATTTGAGACTGTAGCCTGAACAGCAGCTCAAGGCGGAGGAGGGGGCGGGTGAGTCAGAGAGGACTATATGCGCCCTAATGCCGCACCCGCTGCACCTCTGTGCCTCGCTCGCTCTGCATTCGATTACCTGATAATAATAATCAAACAAGTACGCGCTGAATCCATAATCGAGCAACTCGATTTGGTGTTGATACGAATTCAGTGAATCAAGCAGAAGAAAACCACCGACCAGCACTTTTGACATTCACCGACTGGCTTTCCTCCTGTAGGTCGAAGATTACTAAAAGGATACTCTTTCCAGAGAGAACGCAAAACTAGCTCATCCTATGTCTCTAAGTGTCGGCTGAAAATATTGAAAGGCAATACAGCAAGATAGCGGGAGAAGTTGAAAGCGAATAAGGAGGAGTATTCAAAGCTGACAATTCAAATTTAAAGCTAAAGTAATATCAATGATACGAAATTTAGTGCGTATACCAGTAAAAAGCAGTCGGATCGGACGACATGATAGTGAAGTTTGATATAGGCGCTCGGTTGGAAGGAAGGCAGAATGCGTGAAAGTTACAAGCCGACGGCGTGCAGTACAAAAGCAAGCAGAAGATGCGCGATGAAGAGAGTCACTCAGGGCAGTGCGCTGTTTATGACAAGTCTGGGCGCAAATTTTATCGTTGTTGGGCGTCGCGTGTGCTTAAGACAAAGTGATCATATAAGGACTGTTCCACCTTGTATCAATTTCCCTGTGCAAACCGTCCCATTTTGTTGTTTGTTATTGCAATTTGCTACCAGCAGTTCAATACAACCATTCCATAGCCCCTAACGATGACCGTAAGTGAGCTTTTTAAATTAATTTCGCAATTAATTACCACCGAGTAGTTCAGCGGGCGTATTATTTCCTTAAATGGCATCACTGTCGATTGATCGACAATCTCACAATAAACTCAGATATCCCGGAGCATTTGGAAGACAAAATAGCATTTAAATCCAAAGCAGAAGGCGTAGAAGGCACGCAAAGCGCATCAATGAGAAATGAATGAGAGACGGTGCGGCGTCTGTGAAAACTGGGCGCAAGTGGAGCACTACTTGTTGGGGGGATAGTTGTGGGAAGTTTGGGGGGTTTCGACCGACATCATCGACGGTGGTAGGATGATGGGTGTCGAGCGGTCGACGGCGGAAAACTGGTTCACTATCGATTGGTCATGTCGACGCGGCTGAGTACTGACGTGACTACCGCTGACTACTCTTTATCTTCTCCCTCGTTCTTTCTCCTCTCTCTCTCTCTCTCTCTCTCCACATTTCAAAGAGATATAGCTGAGCAGAGTTCAGGTGTCCTTTTTCCTCCAGCTATACAGGTCAGGACAGAGAATAGCGTCGGCGCGAATCGGCCGCAGGAATATTTTTCTCCAACCGAGTTTGACGTGAACCTCATACGCTTAAATAGCCGAACGTTTTCAATTATATCAGTAGCAAAAAATATTTGCCCGCGATCAAGTTCCCACCTTTCTGAGGAAAATCAGATTTATCAAGTATTGCAGTTAGTGCAGCGTGGTAGGAGAGAGACCAAGATAGGCGGAAACGCCTCCTACATCCCTCACATCTCGTACACTGCGAAAGAAACTAATTAATACGACTTTTCGTCGTTCAGAGTCTAGTGTTTCCACTAATAGTCCCATGAACGACTACGACAGAAAGCGAGAAGATATTGCGCGCCTAAACAAGCAAAGTCGCAGTCAAATGTAAAGTGGATATTTGCAAATAAAAGATGAATGTTCCACAATAGCACCCTTGATAGTATATTGTGAAAAGCCTTTTCTAAGTTGCACACATTAAGTAAAGCAAATGAGAGCCAAGTGACCCTGACAGCACATGAGAGGCGCAGTAAAAGGAAATCATGTAAGAAATTTGCAACAGTCGGCTGATGAATAACGACACCGAAGCGAACAGCGACACTAAAATGCCGAACATGAGCACAAGAATAGTTTGTGGAAATATTTACCATGAGATAGATAGTAACGCTAAATTGTAACTTTGAAAAACTAAATTTGAAATTAAAATTAGTATATCATAAAGGGAGCATTTCAGAGAAGCGACTGACGACACCAGGAGCCTGTTTCATAAAAACATTGCAATTGTGGATGGCAAGCACAGTGATTGATCATTTTCCGGTCATTTTCGATTTTCTGACCAATCAGCGCGCTTGCGATTCCACAATTCGAATATTTTCGTTAAATAGGCCCCGGGCGCTCGTGCCGATGTCCGCTGCGTGCGTTGTACAGCCCACGAGACAGAACAAACGAAGCCGATGCACGCAAGCGCATCGGTTTCGTTTGCGAACAACACCGAGGAGAAAAGTTGCGTGAAGAGCGACGCAGGCGAGACAGCGAGAAGGAAAGTAGTGGGCAGGAGACGGATGGAAATCGATGGACGGAGAAACGCTCTGGCACGTGACTAAGCAAAGCGTCTCATGGAAGAAAACAGGACAAAGGCGCGAAGAGGCGCGCGGATTGAGGCAAATTACATCGCCTCAAAGACGAATTATAAAAAAGTGAGAAGTAATGCTAGGCTTTTGCGCTACAATTAATGCCTTGCTAAATTTAGATCTTTTGAAAAACAAGAGCTAAAGTCTGATAGAAGTGGCAACGGTAGAGATGAAAAAATCAGAAACTCGACTGAATAAGAACACCCTAGTTTCAGACTGTGGCAATCGCGCTGCAAACACTCAATGTTCGCTGAAAGCACACGAAGGTGACATAAAGTCCGTGATAAAAGCGACTAGCAGTAGATTATTTTTACCAAAAAAATAAATCTGAGGCAGTCTTCCAAACCGAAGCGTTGATCCTACATGGCGAAGGCGTACAATAAGACAGCAGTAGCGGCAGTGGATGGATAGGATATGATGCAGGCCAAAGTGAGAAAAAGAAAGAAGGGACAGGGGACACAACGCAGGGATCGGCGTGTCTGGCCGCCCGACCACAGCGATGATGAGACTCAACCGGGCGGGCGACCCGATCAGCTGTGCCATGTGCGGCGCGGCCTGTTGGCGGGTGGGGGACAAAGACGCGACGACGTCTGCCGACGGACGGCCCGACCGGAGAGCGCGACGGAGTCCTGCCGCTCGCCGACCTTGCCGTCGGCCGCCGCCGCGCTCCGCTCGGCCCGCACAATGCGTAGACGCCGCCTCCTCCCCCCGCCGCCGCCGCCGCCCTCGGCCACCACCACGTGCGCGCCGCCACCGCCGTGTACTACCACCACCAGTCAGAGTCTGGCGACGAGTGCGATGGTAGGTGCAAGGTCTCATGGCCTGAGAAACGACGGGCTGCGCCAACCTACCAATATCAAATAGCAGCAACAGCCGTCGCCGCATGCAATCACAGCCCTTTCAATTCAAGTTTTTGGTGAAAGGACCACGCGCGGGCAATCGAACAATCCCACCATTCCTAGCTTGAGGATGACGATGACTACGATGAGTTGGAAGAGTTCGTGCTAATGCACCCATACGAGATCTGCCACAGCTTTTGAATGGACCAAGCAAACTCAGCTGCCAATGCAATAATGAAACGGTTTGGTGTTTTAAAACGGATTGAACGTGGAAAGTAAGGACAGCAACAAAGGGATAAAACCTTCAAAACATTTTCGACTAGCAAATCTGCGAAATTTTGAACACGATAATGCACTAGGATTTAATAAATTCACGACTCAATGGTAAGGATAAGATAAAAGACGGTTGACTCTGGCAAAAATTCCACGAATCCTAAATAACTGCCTACCAAAAGGCGGTTAAATATGCACTCAAATTGCACTTTGATGCATTCAATGAGAAGATGCGAAACTAGGCTAATTAAATTGTTTCAATGGGATATTATTTATATACCGATAACACTTAACCGTTACCATCAAGAGTTAATCGAATAAGCAAGAGGATACTATAGGCATAGAACCATCCATAATATATGAAATTTGTTGAATTTTTGCTTATTGTTTGACTGAATGGCGACGCAGAAAATTATTCGCAGTCGCGTTCATACATGCTGGCACTATGAATAGATGAATCAATCCATCAGAGCAATGCCATCTGAGAGCAATTTTAGGAGCTCACACTCAGATGTCATTAGCGTGCATGAGAGAAATAAAGCTAAAAATAATGAAATCCAAGGAAAATTGTACAAAGCTTTAGTAAAGCATACGGTATAGAGTTGCACAAAACATATTAACATCAATTTACAATTTTGGTATTTTAATTCCCATGGGATCTCTTGCCAGTAGTTTGATGCAACTCAGTCCTTGACAATAGTCCACTAAAGCGCACAATCGTAAATGGAAATTCTGTCGCGTATTGAGATGTTTTGATAGCAAGAGTGTTCTCGTGATAATATGGATGAATTAGAGAGTGGGGGGAAACAAGTCGTCGATGTCAATAATTCAGAACGCACCGACTGCATCGGCAACGAGCTAGACTGATGAAATCGTCACGCGTACCAGGCAGCGCAAGGTGAGGCCCCAAAATAGAAAAACATGCCCAGCCGCAGAAAGCTACGGCATCAGACGGTTACAGGGCAGTTGGAGAGGCTCTTATATCTACAAGTTAAGAATAGTCTAGTGAGAAAAATGAGTAAACTCTTTGGATAATTAAAGCAGTAAGTTCGAATAGCTCTTTTGATTAATTACACCTGTGTTCCGCACAGTGGCGATTTGGAGGTGCGGCACGAATTGATTTGCGTTCTTAGCCGGCTGGGACTCATTTTAGAACTGTTGCAATTACAACTGATGCTGTCAGTATTGTGAAAAATACAGCCGTCGATCAGCTGGGATTGAGAATCGTTATCACACCTGCGTCCTCACACACTAACCACCGCACTTTGTGCATTGCAACAGTTGTAATGGCAATAGTTTTACGAAATAGTCCCCATGAGTAGCATCTTTATGTGAGAGTGACACGAGTCAAGCTAATGGGCCCAAGCACGGTGTGGCGGGCACTGGAAGAAGAAAATGGGCGGTCTGAACCGTTTAGCAAACGGTGCCATTGCCGAGGAGATCGCCATCGAGCGTCCCCTATCCTTTGCACTGCCGGCGAAACAGTCTGGAGAATACTATACTCCCTTAAGCTTTCGCTATCGATTTGTTGGTTTTGTCAATGCGCTAAATTTTCCGCCTTACGCGCAGAGGTATAGGCGCATCCTATGTTTCGCGCATGCAATTAATTAAATGCCCCATCCACTGATCAGCGCCCATGTCCCCGTATGAAGAGATTTCGACACGCATGCGTACTCGCGGTCGCATCCCTCTAGCAATCAGCCATCACCGCTGTGACTCGTGGCGGGCGCAATCGCATAGCCAGCACTGGCGTCGAGGTAAATAGGGCCGAAATCGATAGCAGTTTTGAGAGCGAACAGCAAGCAGAGCAGAACCAATATTCCAGTTCGTCTTACTATATGCTCCGGCCTCCTGCCCCGCCAGTCTTGTCCATACGTGTGCGTTTTCAATGCAAAGAGCGCATTTGCAAAAAGGGTGCAGGCTAGGTATCATTAAACAGAGCGCGCGTAAATGCTTGCGGGCGAAAACAAGTACCCGAAAGACTAGTTTTTCGGTTCATTTTTGCCTTGCCGTTTTTATTACAAGAAGCTACTTCTCCATCTATTACCTTTTTTACAATAAATGACGTTAAAATGTATTAGACCTTTGATAATTGTTCGACGACGACGACGGCAGCAGCAGCAATGAACTTACGAATAGTCTATATTCGGAAGCATATTGATGAGTCGAAATAGCCGTATCCTTAAGAGTAAAGGGCATTTTCAAAAAACCGGCAACTAGTCACTTCATTTATAAACTCACTCGTGTGACTGAGACTATTCGGTTGTACAAAAACTACCAACAGACAAACACAACTATCGCCGAATACCTGACACCCAGACGCAATAAAACAGGGTGGGGGGTGATTACGTTTGCACGGTGCCGGGAAAACCGGACCTTAATACGCAATCTACTACACGGTCTACGGCCCGATCGTATACAGGGTGTTTTGAGAACCACTGACACACTCTGCAATAAAAAAAACAGTGCCATTCGCCGATCGATCGAGCTTAATTCACCTGCTTCATCGGCTCTACGGATTGTGCGACTTGACTGTTTGATTCGTCCAATTTGGAGCCTTTATACGATTTAGAAATCAAGCCTTGTTGGCTAAATAGCGGTTCATATAAAAAATAACAGACATTTGTTTGTATAAATCATGACAGTAGTAAACGGCACGACGCTTTTACGTAATGTATAACTTTTTCATTGAATTAAAAACTCCTTTAAAATTATGAATCGTCTAAAGGCTTGCCGTTTCTTTTCTTTTGTAGCAAACTACCTTCAACAAAGTTATTATTTTCAATCGATCACTGTGCTCAACATAAAGTGGGACTAAATTTGGAGAAACTTTTGCAAGAGCCTCAGTAGCCGATAAATGACACTTTAGACGCGAGAACTTAATCGCAGAGTTTTTGAAAAGCAAATTGTTTCAGTGGCTCTCTAGTCACCCTGTAAAATCAAAGCCCTGCAGTAAGGATACGAATTGGTCTGCCCGCAGCCCACCGACCAGTTTACTCATATTGCGCTTTGTTCGTCTCGTTCCACCGCGCAGATATCACCACTAGGTGAACCCGCCCACAACGCGATGAGTGCTGGTAGCGATTGGCCGGCATGTCAGTCATTAGATCAGACAGCAAAGCTTGCGGCCCCATTTTCTCTCTCCCTCACACTTCAGCGCTATCGCTATCAACGTCTCCTGTTCTCTGAGCATCGTCATAAACACGCCAAGAACTAGACCCAAGTTTACTGCACACGACTGAAGAAAATTTGCTGATTAGCAGCGACAAGATGATGCTATGCCGTCAAAAATGGCCTATAAAACACCTAAATCATCGCATTACCGGCTAATGTAATAGTTTAAAATGTAGACTCCAGAAAGTTTCGCTTTTGGTTGAATCCCGAGCGCAATACTTATCCGGATTTTACTGCGCTCAAGCAAATAGAATCGCATCGTCCTACAGCGTGCCTACGTATGTAAAATGGAATGCGAGCAGGATCGTTGCAAAATGAACCTAACGATTGCTCAATTTTTACGAAAGTTGCAGTCCTCTGCCACAGAAAAGTCGATTGACGCAAGGCAAACAGCGATCGCCGCAGGCGACAGAAAGAGAACGCCGCAAGTCGTATTCATGACGCTTATACATGTGGATAATAGAAGCCTAGAACGAGAATGTCCAGACCAAGAGAAGGAGAACCAGCTGATCGTCAAAGCAAGCTCGGCTTTCGGCGATTCGCTGTCTAGCCGACGGCCGCCGCAGCGAACAGCAAAAGCCGCAACCACCGCGTCAGCGCCACAGCAGCTGGCTCGCTCGCTCGTCGCATTCTTTTTTCGCTGCGTTACACTTTGGGCGCATAGTACTCAGCATACGTGACGTCACATTTTGGCTGCCTGATCGTCAGGGCGTTTTGGCGCCACGCTCATCTTTGAGTGTATACTTAGTGGCAGAATGTATAATTAAACTTTTTCTGAAGACATCTCGAAATAAGGCCCTATGAAGACTGCGAGAGTATATTAAAGCACAGTATAGCAGTGACCATTTACACTCACTGATATAGAAAGAATATAGAGCAATTCATAATACTGGTATAAAAGGACACTTTGCTCAAATCACTGTTAATCATTTTTAGAGCTAGGTTTTAATTTTTGAGTCATCTGTTGGCCTTCAAATACCTTAAAGCGGTGACTTCTCTCGCATGGTAATCAATTAATAGGTAACTCATCACGAAAGAGATTGCTTAATTAAAGTTTGATCGAGTAAAGTCAAGAAACAGAACAAAACGCGTGGTATTCTTATATTATTCAGAAACATGAAGAGGATTCATTTTTAAACTTGTAGCTATCATTTTAAGCAAGCAGAGTGACTCGCAGTTCACTCTCTCGATTGCACCGTGTCTTCTACGTTACGTGGAAGCGCACTTTTTCGCTGCACGTCTAGTTTTTTATGCTATCCTGACGCAGTTGGTTGCACTCGACCTATTAGGGTTGAGGATCCAACCTTGCACTCTAGCCGGTTCAATGTGAAACTCCCTGCGACTGATGGAGTTTGTTCCTAGAGGGTCGACTGATGGGAGGGTTGAGGTTGATAGATTTGCGAAGAAGTCGGTCTGCAGTAGACCACATTTGTGTTCCTGAGGCGATAGGGTGCGAATAAAAATTAAGAAACGGTCTTGCGCTTGAAAAGTGAAAATTACATTTCGTTGTCAATCCCCTAGAAGTAATCATTTTAATTGAGCACCAAATGAGTCGAAAATCCACTTTCTTACCTCATTCTTGACCAAACCATTTCTCGGCTGCATATGCGCTTTGCTATTGTCACAAGTTGACTGAAAATTAAGCGAAAGAAGTCACCGTTGAAATCATTTTAACAGGCGCTTGAGTCCTAAAAAAATCATTGTGAATAATCTTAGCTAAATATCTTTGCAATCCTGCTAGTCTGAGCAAGCATATGGGATGAACTTCTGTAGTTCAACCTATTGAACAGAGAGCGACAAAAGCAGTACAAAACAGTGGACGATGAGAGGTTTGCGGTAAACGTTTTATTGGTCATTAGTGGCGTATTTGGTCCGAGGACTTGATTCGGCACCTGACTCAAGAAATGTCCGAAGCGAATGTTACTTTATCGTCACGGTTTACCGAGTGGTAGGAAAGTTTTTTATTGTTTGGAAGGGCGCATGGTTCTTTGAGTTCCCAATAGCTCCATGTGACGGCCTTTATTCTAACCAATATTTTCTCTACAAAATATGAATTTATGAGACTTACACAGTCCTCAAGCAGCAAGGCCAGCGTTGTCTCGGTAGAATTGATGTTTTAGTGAACAATATCCAACTGGGCGCTCTTAAACGTCTTTCGCATTTCAAGTAGGCCTTTCAGATAAACATCTTTCATTTGTTAAGCTAATTTTTAAAAGTCTTGCGATTGTCAACCAGTGAGCGATAAGATTTGTGATGTGATGCAACTTTGATGATGTAAGTTCATATTTTTAGTCCACTATCACTTCATTCGCTTCCTACTTTGATAAATCTTTTGCTATGCTATCGTCTGATACTCTGCGGTTTCATGTATTCTCCATTTCTTACGTTGAACAGACAGAAGAAATTTCAATTGAAGCATATTTCAGCGACCAGAGCATTCCAAACGGCAGTATGCAGGGATGCAGTGCACAGTTTCAAATTGAAACTTTCAATACAATAAAATATCTTGGACGCCTTTAATCTTTAATTTTAAAGAGGATCTTTCAATCCTCTATTGGATTAATACCTGCAGCTTTTACGTTAACAAGCGACGGTATGGAATCTTATGCTACAATTCATATGCCATAATCGCACTTATAGTCATGTTATCAATCCAACAAAAGCAATTAGTGCTGACGTATCATTTGGACTGTTTTCGTAAATTGAATTAAAACGACGAATTGCTTATGGTTTGTGAGCGTAGTAAAGTACTAACAACACTGAATCATTGCCAACTGAACGGTGAGAAACTCGTAGGTTTACTTTCCAAAAACGCGTCACCATCCTTGCGTAATAAGTGTGAGCAAGTGGTAAGTAAAAGTACTGAAAGGATTGTTTAAATATTATCAGTGTTGAATATTAAATTACATAGGAAATGTTATACTGCGTTGCATGGGTGCATTGTAACATACCGCGCGAAGAGATCCTAATCTACTCCGTGAAGGATAGGTATCTGCGAAAATGCTTGGGTGTAATCATTGCCAGTTGCTGAGAGAATTCCACCTGAACTTGGACCAAACCAGACACGCCTGCCAGCTGTCCTGATACCCCCGGGCACGCTTCCCACTCGCCAGAGTTTTACACTGAATGATTCGAGGGCATCGAATGCGCCATCCTGTTTCTGGTCTCTTCGTCAAAGAGCGTTCATTTTGCTCGTACATCACTCGACTATCTGGTCCGCGAAAAAAGAGGAGAGAACCTCGCAGTTCTTCCAACTTGTTATTCGCGGTAGGGCGGGCCCGATGGAAACAATCTGCCTACATACCATGATTTCCATGTACCGCCATCCCTGTAATTAGCGTGACAAATGACCTTAATCACCTTGCACATTTCCGCTGCTCTGGTATGATGGGGGCTGTATGTTGGGCAGTCTGCTTTCAGCAACCTTTACACGGCGGCTGTCGTTTTTATCAGTATGTTTCGTGAAAATGATAACTTGAAAATTGCAGTCAGCTTTAAACAACCACTCCACATTGAAAGAAAAATTCCTGTTGCCTTCACCCGGCCTTACGAGCGCATGAGACTGTGCCCTGCAGCAGTTTGAAAGAGAAAATGAATGATCTGCCGAGCGCCTCTAAGCAACTGGTGTATGCTTTATTAATCGCTGTTCAACTGGTCACTTGCTGCTTTGGTGCAATTGGTAAAGCGACACCGAAGAAGCCGAACATAGTTTTCATTTTGGCGGACGACCTGGGCTGGAACGACGTGGACTGGCACGATCCGACGCTTCACTCGCCGCATCTCAATGCGCTCGCTCACGGACCTCACTCTGCGCAGCTGAATTTCGCATACGTTAACCAGCTTTGCTCTCCGTACGTTTGATTAAGGTATTTTAGGAATTAGGAGCATATGAGGTTATTGGACCCCCTCTACGACTACCCCTCTGTTCGTCAATGTTTTACGTGTGAATTTAAAGAGGATAGCGAGCACTTGAGACGCGCGCCTCACGCTTGGTTTTTACCCAGTGAGCAGTTACATTATTGTGCATTTAGTTTCATTTCGAACTCAACCTTTTTAGATTAACATAACTTTATCTTCATGACACAAAATTAATAATTAAAAGCGTCGATTTTGAATGTCAATACTATCGTGTAACGAGAAAGTTTGAAATAAGATATTTATGAGTGAATCAATTCGGCCATTTGCATCAAAACGTTCTCATTTCATGATCCGCAATGACGTGTGATTGACTTTTAGCGTATGATTTATAATTTTCATGAACAACGCATGGATAATTTTATCTCAAACTAAGCGTGGGACAAGAACATGGGAAGGAGCAATCGCCAGTACATTTGAGTGATTGTTCTACTTGCAGGACAAGGTCTGCGCTACTCAGCGGCTATTATCCATTTCATCTCGGAACCCAGGTAAGTCGCTGCTGGCTACTTCTGTTATCATAACTATTAAACATTCAAATAAAATTGAACAGCATGGTCGAGGCAATTAACTGCCTATTAACCAAAATTTTTCAGCATGGCACTTTTTGGTGGATGGAGCCAACGGGTGTTCCGGTGAAATATTCGTTCTTTCCCGAGCGCCTTCAGGATCAGGGCTACGGCACATATATGGTGGGCAAATGGCATATCGGCTATTGCAAGCATGATTTCCTGCCGACTCGAAGAGGATTCGATAAGTTTCGCGGCTACTATTGCGGTTTAGAAGACTATTACAAGCATGGAATGTGTAAGTCGAGCAAATAATTGAATTAGCATGATATTGTATAAGAATATATTGGAGGGATTTGAGGAAATCCTCGCTCTTCTAATTGTCTAAAAATGTTGTTGCGCGGCACTCGTGCTCTCAAATTAATCCTTTTTTGTCCTTCGAATAGGACGAAAATTCTTCATGGAAAAGTTTTATTTACAAACTGCCGTAACATTTTATCAGTTCCAGAATGCAATAGGTTGTATAAACACGAAGAAGTGTAGTTTTTCAAAGTGATGATTAAATGAATGACTTACCTTATCTTGTTGCAGTTAACACTCGTGGATTCAACTTTACCGGTTTGGACTTTTGGGAGGATACGCCTGACAGCTTCAAGGCGGACTGGAATCAGTTTGAACAATATTCCACTGTCAGATTTCTCCTTCAATTCAATTATGACACTGCAAATGTTGCACCTTTAGGAAGTATATGCCAATGAAAGCGTAAAGATGCTTCAGCAGCACGATAAAGCAAAACCATTCTTTCTCTATTTGGCGTTCCAGGCAGTGCATAATCCAATGCAGGTAGGCTCAAGGTCACGTGTATTAATAGCTTCTTCGACAGTATTTTGTAAAATTTGTCATTTTGCTGAAGCTTTGCTTGTGATTGCGATATTGCACTTTCTCTACTAAATTCTCTGGACTCATATTGGCAATCTGACCGAATTGGAATGGCTTATTAAACACAAATATTCGAATGCAAATGTTTCCAATCGATTTCAGTTTAAACGCTTGCATAAAATCAAGATTTAGAGAAATACAGTTCTGTACCACGACAGCTTAATTTTAACTTAAATTTTAAGCCGACGAAATGGCTAATACAGAGACGTTATTCGCCCCTAACGGTTCGACGACTCACTTTATTAAAATATCCATTTGACGCTGCTTCGAAGTCCAAACATATTACTGAATATGCAACCTTTTTGAGTGTACCCTTTTCAGGCTCCTGATAAGTATCTTGTCGACTGCGCCCATATCGAGCGAGAAGAGCGCAGGATATTTTGTGGTCTGTAAGTCGAAATATTGTTGCGATATTCGCCATCTATTTTTAGGAATGGTCAATGCAATGGATCAGGCTGTGGGAAAAGTGGTCAAAGAGCTTAAAACGCTAGGATTATACGAAAATACGATTATCATTTTTAGCAGCGATGTGAGATATTTACAAATATTCTTTTTGGCTGAGGGGACCTCGTGTCAAACAGCAATATGGCCTGAATACCGGCTTTAATAATTTCCATATACAATTGGGATTCTGCATTTTAAAATCAAAATGAGCTCTTCAATGAACGAACACTGAAGATAAAGGGAAAGTCGTAGGTTGCACGCGTTGCTATTCAAAAAATTGAAATGAATTTTACTTCTATGTCGTAATGTGCGTGATATCAAGCCGTTTTTTATATAATAATTTTTACTTTGCAAGTACAGTTAATTCATTCCGAGTTTTTGTGATGAAGAGGGCAACGTTCCGATTATACGCAGTCGAAAGAATATTTACCGTTTTCATTTCTATCAAAATATTCCCAAAATCAAAAAGAACACTCACAGAATCGTCTTAGGTGTTTTATTAAGTCGGCTACATCTAAAAAGACTCAACTTGATCAGGGAGTTTACTCTTTGATTTAAAAGATATCCTTTACAGAATAGGAATGGTTCTTTAGAGATAACAAGCTGAATGGCTCGCACTTCCCTTTCATTATCTACAGAACAATATTCTATGAAATGACAGTAATTAGGCGAATTATTGTATGTGATGTTTAGAATGGCGGCGATACGATGTGGGGCGGCAATAACTATCCCCTCAGGGGTAACAAAGACACTCTTTGGGAAGGCGGCACAAGAATCGTCAGCTTCGTCCACTCGCCGAAATACATAACCGTCGGTGGAACGCGATCAAAGTATGCATTCATTCTAATCGATCCAACTCTCAATATTCCTCAAGGTTCCAACCATTTCGAGTTGACTTTGCTGATTTAGAAAAAGGGAATGTCTTGAGTCTCCCGCTTTGCGATGTTCCTGAAAAATATCTCGAAAAACTGAAATTATGAATGACACCGCTTGTTCATGGACAAGTCGAAAAGCTGTAATACGGATCCTGTTTTCAGATTGTTCAGCATTGTTGACTGGTATGCCACCATTCTCGCTATGTCGGGCATCGATCTAGACGGATACGGTAAGCTGCGTCAGAGGCTATATAAGAACTGACTTTATTATATCCCAGTCCTCCCAACTCCTCCCCACCTCCGTCACAGGTAGATGATGACTTTTGAAGTCTCTACATCTCATATAACTTTCGATGATCGCGCAAAAAGAGTTAGTCTTCAGAATTTCTTTCAAGATCCGAAGGCCAAAGGGGCGCCATTAAACACTCTTGTAGCCGAAACGTGTGACGATTGGTGGGTGGTAAGGGGCTACCGCAATCATGCGATTCTAGCGCTCATCTTTATGGCTTTTATGATTTATATGATTTATATTTTGCGAATATTAGAAAATGAGATATTTTTGTCCGCGGCGTAGAATGATCGTACAAACGAAAAGTGCCGATTGGCGGCGCATCTTTGTTCTCAAGAGTGGCTACTCTGTTCATAATGCGGCTTCATCCTATGAATACAAATGGTGCGAGTATATTAACTGTATCATGTGGTTCTCTTAATTTTACCCGAACTCTGTGTTACAAATATCCTGCGCTTCCTAACTTTATCCAAATTGTATTCCGAGAGAACCACAACTGCACTCTGAGACTATCCTTACTTTCTCCCGACGTTATCCAGTTAAACACTGAGACATTGTCATTTCAGGCGACGGATTCAATTATTGGCCGATGATCGCCAACAACTCGAACATTTTTGAACGAAAGCGACTCGTTTACAACGTCGACGGTTCCACAGCAGCTATTCGGTCAGTTGTACCCAAATTAACCATCCTCTGATCAAAATGTCAAAGATTAGTTTTCGAAAAGCTACTGACGTTATAAACCCCAAAATTTTGTATGAGAATATTTTTGAATATTTTCAGGGAAGGACAATACAAGTTGATCGTTGGCAATCCTGGACGACCGGCCGATTGGGTGAAGCCGACAGAGTCGGGAAAAATTGGTCCGCCATTCAATCAAACCATTTGGTTGTTTGACATATCAAGTAAGAAGGGTACTTTTGTTGTTGCAGCATAGAGTTAATTGCGCACGGATTGCAGTTATAAGAATCAGGTCGAAACTGATAAGGCATCCTTATTTGACTCATAAAGGAAATTGGAATATAGAACCACGTGATGGTATCGTCAATATTTACAGCCATACCACGTTGAACATACCCCATCCCGTCCGATATGGCTAGTTAAGCAACGTTGGGCCGGGTAAGTACTTGAATCGGAGACGGCCTGGGAATTCCCGGTGTTGTAAGCAAATATTTTGCATCCTCATCCTAAAGAGGGGTGATAGTTGGCCCCTTCGGTATAAATGAAGGCCAACAGTACTTTTCCCGCTTTGACTTTGGTCATATTTTTGTGAGTGCACCTTTCTGCCGCTTGGAGCGGCGGAGGGAGGTGGCAAAAGTGCCGTAACAGGGAGAATGATGGCTACCGTATTTTCGGATATAATGGCACACGCGGAAATAGTGGCACAGGGTAGAGAGTGATTGAGAGAATAGTGGCACAGTGCTACTATTTCTGAAAATACGGTATACGTTTAACCGAAAAATTCCCTCAAAATATTACCACTTATTTGCTTTTGGGAAGAGCCAAAAGAAAGTGCTTACAGCACCGGGGATTCCCAGGCCGTCTCCGATCCAAGTACTAACCCGGCCCGACATTGCTTAACTTGCCAGATCGGACGGGATGGCGTGATTTCAACGTGGTATGGCCGTAAGCGTTGGTTTTTCTATCACATCGGCATCTAGATTTGAACTTTCTTCATTGTTTTACAACACCCAGTTAAACCAAACGTTACTCTTGACAGGGCGAATCGGTTTTTAGAATAGTTTTTCAGGAGATCCTCTGGAACTACGAGACCTATCGCGAACGAAACCGCGCACAGTGAACAGACTCTTGCAGAAGTTAAAGGCAATTGCTGCCACCGGCAGTCCAGATATCCACATGCCACTGGATGCTCGCGGTGATCCCAAACGATTCAATGGAACCTTTGCTTCAGGATGGTGCTGAAAAGATCTGAAAAGATGATATATTCATTTCTCATATCTCACGTGCATTTCAGTAGTTTAGAGATAGGAGAGCGTGAAGGCATTTTCTCGTGTGGTCTCCATTGCACGGCATTCTGCACTTAATGAAGCATACAGTATCTTTGGTCGGCCGCTTGCAAGGCCACATGTATCACTCTTTGTGGGGAAATATGCATCCCATGAAATTTTACTCTCCCAGTTGACAACCCTTGGTAAACGGATACTAAACTTTTTATCCAAGAGTAGCCATGTCTATTAGTTTGTCGATGAAAATACACCCATATTCTAAACCAGTCAAAGCCAGAAGTATCGGATCCCTCTGAGGTATGTACACTCGCTCTATATCCAAAATACCTAAACCTATAATACAAGAAATATTTGAACAAGTAAATGTCACGATCACGGTTCAGTATTCATTGGAAGCGTACATTAAGATGTGATCATCATTCAAGCGAAAGAGCTGCGTGGTAGAGACCTTCATCCCAGTTAGGGCGCGAAACCTTCAATGCAACTTGAAAACTTTTAAAACGCAGCCGAGTCCATTCTCAACTCCCAAGATAAACGTACTATATCAATAATTTATAAAATGTCAATTAAGGTACATCTTTGCAGTTCGCAACCTTTGTGATACTTTTATAAGATAGACAAAAGTAATTTACTGAATATGTCTCAACGAAACACTAATGCTAGCATTTCTCTATTACGGAAGTAACAGAAAGAAAAAATTTCCCGGTCACATTTACATGCGAATTTAAGCTTCTGTTTGCTAACGAAAGACATTGTGATAAAGCTATACATGGATTTTCAATTCGGAAAGATTGTGGCACAAAGCACGTTCATGTAGCCTCTGTGGCGCAACCGGTTAGCGCGTTCGGCTGTTAACCGAAAGGTTGTTAGTTCGAGTCTAACCAGGGGCGAATATTTTTACATGTTTGTTGCAAATTTAGTGCCCTTCCAGAACGCGGTACAGGATTTTGAACTTGAACCGATTCAATGGAACTATTGTCACGGGGTAGTATTGTGTGGAAAACGTGAAATTTTCATTTTCTTTGACATCTTTTACATCCGTTTCAGCGTGTCCAACTTTTTTAGCACGTCGTAACGATTACCATGATTGATTTGCGCATAATTTCTCTGTTTACACACGATATCGTCAAAGGTAGAGGCCTTGAATGTTTTTGCCATTCATGACGAGCAGTTGGCACCAAACGCTTTTATTTCATGACGCATCAATATTCACAGTACTGTATAAGTGCCATGACGTATCAATGGGTACAAATCAGTCGTTGCAATAGGCAACATCTAGAACAGCAACAAAAGACCGTGAGATAGGCAAAAGTCGTAAGACTCTAATCTCATAATTCGACACTGAGACTTTCATTAGTCATTTCAGAAACAGTAATTCTTGATGCGCGAAAGAATTATACAATATGCTCTGCTAGAAATTCTAATTGTCTGATAGCATATAATCTAATAGATTAAGNAGTCATTTCAGAAACAGTAATTCTTGATGCGCGAAAGAATTATACAATATGCTCTGCTAGAAATTCTAATTGTCTGATAGCATATAATCTAATAGAGTACGGTAATTGAAAACCAACCATGGCACTTTCAATCCAATGCGAACACGTTGTCGACTACTGAATATCCGCATTCGTTCGTTCACCCGGTCAAGATTATCGTATCACTCCAGGGGTAACAACAAATCCTAACCAACTACTGCACTACAATTAAACTATTATATCCTCGATGACGTCATCTCTGCAAGGCGTTAAACTTTAACAATGAAGAATATACCTCGACGACGCAGATGCAAGCGCGCGAATTTCAAATATGCGCGCGAAATTCAAATAGAGCAACTGCAGTTCCGTTTCATAAACAGCATTGCAGCTGAAAGTAGGTCGATTGCAATTTGGGAATAGGTGTCAGGAAGATTACAGTGCTAGACGACATAACGAACCTACCTACCTTACTCGCATTATCTATACACTATAACAACGACGATACAGTATTCGCAATCCAATAAACGCTCGGATATGTTTCTGAGCAATAAAAGACGGTGAAAGAAAAGACAAAAATGAACGAGAGAGAGAGATGACACACATAAACATACACTGTTTAGGAACAGGAAAGAGCTACTCGATAGGACAGAGAGTAAGAAAGAGAGTGATAATTGGAAGCCAATACCAGGCCACTCGCGTTGATTCAACGAAGAAGCTCAGGACAAAGTGGTGATGTTAGTGATCGGCTCTATGCCGAGGTCTTTGAGCCGCGCCAACGCCGGTCGATACACTTCCTTAGTGAGCGGTCGCAACATTCCCGTCTTCTGAATCTCGCCTGAAGATGTCGAAATAGTAACGACATTTTTAGTTTGTCTCCCAGTGACCCTACAGAGGTATATCCCCTCCCTCGATCACTTATGCTGATTTTTAACATAATTAATCTGTTTTTTGAAATATCAGAA
Source organism: Plectus sambesii (assembly GCA_002796945.1). Classification (NCBI taxonomy): domain Eukaryota; kingdom Metazoa; phylum Nematoda; class Chromadorea; order Plectida; family Plectidae; genus Plectus; species Plectus sambesii. The sequence goes on along the minus strand of NIUQ01000476.1, from coordinate 29,836 downwards.
AAGAATTATTGTACAAAAACCATAGAAATTTTCTCAACATAATCATCCTCTCTTTCAATAACATAGTCTTATCGTTTTGGTAACTTTTCGATGTCCTCTTTGTAGAAACTAGTCGGAAACTTACAGAAGAAAAAAGACTATTTCTTGTTACAACCCAATACTCAAATCTCAGTTACTGAAAACTCAGATCAGTTCGCTACGTCACACGTCTGCGTTCTCAGGTCTTGTATGATCGAAAGAGGATACTCAATCAATTTATTTCAAATTTCAGTGCCTAAGCATTAGCAAATTAAGGGACCGGTCTAAGGCACAGCCTTAGAAAGATTCAGTGGTTGTTAAAAGGCTGCTCTATATTAGCAGTATTCTCGTTTTGATTGCTCTTGGCCTAAGTCTAAAAGGGAAATTTTCGCCTTGGACAGAGGGGGCTTGATGGAATATTCGTATGTTGGGACTTAGTGACAGAACAAGACAAACCATCGAGAATCATCTTGGCGACGATGGCGCTCGTGTAGCCGACGGTGCGCGCCATGGCCGAGAATCCTTCCGGCTCGCCATATGCTGTCAAATGAATGCGATGTCGTTCCTGCAAGAGCACCAATACATTGTCAAAGATAATAATCTTCAGTCACATTTTTTATACCACGTTCGTTTGCAGTGTTCATAGGTTAGTTGTCATAGCATACAGTGATGATCAGTCGTATAAAAACCCCCGCCATACATCAGCGCGATACAAAATGCACGATTTTATGCAGAAAAATCCCATCCGCTAGGGATCAGTTGGATGGCGGCTCCGCTTACGTACTGTCGTACTAGGCTATATCACGTTAGGACCGCTTCATTAAGAATAAGGAGGGAACTAATTCTTGCACTAAAGAACACAACACACATTAACAAGGACACTTTCCAACACAAATCTTTACATAAAAGCTTATTCGGGTTTGGAAAGTGCCCTGTTTGATTTGAAATGGGATTCTTTTTGGATTTATATGGTACGTATGCAGCCACTATGGCCTAGTAGAGCATGTATATTTGTTACCCCTTCATCAAAGGGCTTCCAACATAGTTTAAGGGTAGGTGGGTGGGCCTTCCCTTATATTCGCGTCGACGATCCACATGAGTAGATGAGATCTTCACTGATTCTTACACAAGGCAAAATTCCACGTTGCAATGAAACACAAACTCAACGGGTTCATGTCGCTGCACAAGAAGTAACGCTAACCTAATCGCAACACAAAGTTGATATTTTAACATTAAAAAAGTTATTTTAGAACGCTATGTTCAATATTATTGCGATAATAAATAAGATTATGCTAAAAATTAGCTAAAATAGATGGAAAAAGCGAAAAAATGAAAGTAATCTTACCCGAGTGCCACCCGGCAGCTGAATTTTGATGTCATGATTGAGAATGACCAAGTCGCGTTCTTTAGGCTTATAAGCCAGCTCTTTGGCTAGGTGCCCAGCCAAAGTATCTAACGGAGTACCGTAACGTTCTGCCACTGTTTCAGAGAACAAGTCCAGCCTGCAACAAAATTTCTTAACTTTTCAAACACTCAATTCGAATCGACAATAGATTATCAAGATTTGAAATTGAAGAATTGCACAATTATCTAGATTCTAAGGAATGCACATGTCTCGGCACAAGTATTTACGTCGCTCCAACTAAAATTTGTTTTTGAAATAAAACTTTATCAAGAGATTTCGCTTTTCTATTTCAGTCTACTCGTAACACAAAAAAGCATAGCTGGCGTTCTAGGACGACGCAATATTCTACAAACGATGAAGGCGTGTTTGAAGTCATTCAAGTCTCGAAAATAAACTTGCAAGACCGTACTGGTTGAGCGCCTCGAACTCGAACTTCATGTCCTTGCCTAGTTTCTCGGCGGCGATATTCCGCAAACTGTCGGGGAAAATGTCCATTTGCTGGTTCATCAAGCCAGCCATCAGTTGCTTCTACAAAAGAATTGCTAAAGATACATCGGTATCCAGTTTTTGTTTTGACTGAATTAGAGAGCGGACATTGTAACTTTCACACGTGGTCGTAACATCGGATCAGTGTTAGAAGCTACCATTAATTCTAAACCATAGCCCCAATCTATCTACTTTCAAAAATTAGTCGGCACTCATTGCGCCTGTTTCACATCGCGTACTTTAGCTAAAGTACGCGATGTGAAACCCACCCATTGGCTTATTAACCGCATAGTTGCAGGATTCAGATAAATAACGCTTTGAAAAATCTATAGCTTCATATCGATCGAGCCAATTCTGTAGTGCAAATTATTGGATAGGACGAAGTGCCCTTTAAATATCTCTTCATCTCCATATAAAACAACAACTATACGATCATTACATGTGGAAAACGCTGAATTACCGTACCCAAGTGAGGTCAGGGCCGATAGCAGAATTGAACAGCGGACTCTTCTCCGCGCTGAGAAGTCCGACCTTCTTCATCGCTTTAACGGCCGAAGAAAAACCCTGAAAAGAGAGGCGCACGTTATAGGATGATCTGTTAAAGCTGAATAGAGTATATTCGAGATTTTTTCATTAATGACAAAGCGTCAGAAAGGAATATTCATGTCTTGCCTATTTTGCCGAACTAAGTTATACGTCAAATCGTATGAAGAGATCCTGACGTACTAATTTTCGATACTTCCTTACCATATCGTTCTATGGGAATAAATATGATGCTTGTGCGAACCCATACATATACACGATTACAAAAAACTCTGAGGATATCATCCGACCAATTGTAATCAGCGAGCGGCTACCCAATCTGCATTCACTCATAAATCAATCGTGTGAAAGTACCTTGTAGCGCAGGGTTCCTCGCAGGACCGTCTTGCAATCGCCGGCAATACCGTACACGTCGGCGTAGAGGGTCGAGTCGCGGTTGGCGAAGCCGACCAGATTGAAGCCGGGCATGAAATTGATTTGGAATTCGGAGTCGAGCACACCGCCGCCTGCCGGCAACTCGATCACCTTGCCATCTTTCATAAATTTGGCCGGATTGAGCAACGCCTGCAGCACAGCCTTGGGGCTCCAACTGAAAATCATTTTATTTATTGAACAAAAAGTATAGTATTGGAATTGTGGGAAGGTAAATGCATAATTAACGAATTAATGGTACGCATTCTCGATTTCACAAACTCATAATAACTCGTTAAACCCAGTCCGACCAGTTAAATCACAATTATTTTTGGCTCTATTCAAGAGCGTTCCAAAATAACATAGCCACAGCATAAATACTGTTGCTGACAGCAATCGTACCTTTACGATATGGGATAAATCCGCCTTGTTCAACCTCCCAGAAGACTAGGATACAAAGTGAAACACATTAGCAACGGCTTAGTTAATCACAAGCGAATGAAGAAGGAAAGCTGCATGAAAACGCAAATACTCAATGACAATCGCATACCTGAATTTGTATCGAAGCGGATTGTCGGAGCATTCGGGGGCTGGAATACCACCGCAGAAGCTTTCAAACGATATAACCTGTAACAGAACACGTGAGCAACTGCAGTTTTGATGAGGCTAAGAGAAACTTTAAAAGAAGCACCAGTCTCTTAGATTCACATTTCGTAGCTGTGAAATCAAATGCACTTTTATCATAAGAATATTTGTTGTTACGTTCAAAATTCTTTCGGATATCGTAAATATACTTTAATGCGGTGGACGTAAATTCTAAATTTTTCCTGTTTAAGCGATAGTAAATTACTTCATCACTGCAACCTAAGAACATTTCCTCTTGAGAATAAGGGCATTGCGTATGTCCTTAAAAATCAGGGAGTCTGCAATTTTTGCTATCCTTCAGAGACGTCTAATAGCCGAAACTGCAATTCCGGTTGACTGCATTTCAAAGTGACAAACATTTGCACAAATCGCACCTTTCCGCCGTGCTCATGGACTCGATCGATACATTCCATCGCCAGCATGTGGTCTATTCCAGGGTCGAGGCCGGATTCGTTCATGATAGTAACGCCGGCTTCCTGTGCACTGCAACGATTATCGATTACTGATCGATAGGGTTTCATTTTCGGCATATTTAGTAATTCTTCCAGCGACCGCTTCCGTATAAATCTCCTCTCATATCATATGATCTAATAAGACTCTGTCTTGCTTTGCCGTTACGCTGCCTAATTATATGTGTCAAGCATAGCGTGTAAAAATCTTCGGTGCAATTTTCAGAGCTAAGGGAGCCTAATGTTTTCTTTAAACGCACAATGCTATCTTGTAGCCTTTTAACTGTGAGTGTCATACAAACATAACAATCTTTCCCTTCATCATTACAAGATAGCGATGAAGTGAGTTTAATAGTTGCGCGCAGCCAGCGCAAAGGCTTGCGGGCGAAAGAGGTTCTTGCGAAAAGCGCAAAACAACATTAGTTACCATTATACCAAAAACTCAATAGATACCTAATCTCCTATTTAAAAGATACAAACGTAAACTAACGCCGTAAGAAATAAATACAGTATAAGAACAAAGCATACGCGTGGTCGAGAGCCTGAAGCTCAGGGGAGATGTAACTGCTGGTGACCATGTTGGTTTTGCGCTTGATGCACAGCTTGGCGACGAGCGGATGGAGGTTGTAGGGGAGGAGCGACATGCAGATGTCGTGCTCACCGATCATCGCCTCCAACGCGTCGGGGTCCTTGATCACGTCCAATACTCTCGAGGTGATATTGTCGCTTCTCGCCGCCAACCGCTGACCATCCTGCTGCGTCTCCGTCGCTAAAAGCATTCGTGTAAGTAATATACTTAAATGGTATACTTAGTGCAATACTTATGTAGGATATTTTAGTGGTATGCTTTGCTTTGCCTACGACTTGAAGTGTTATTGTATGCAATGAAAATCGTTTATACCGGTCCAGGACAGGACGGGGTTTTTTGACCGGATTAGTGGCAAAAGGATATATAAGCCTCAATAGCAGCTCGAGTTTTTCTCACGCTTTCAGAAAGACACAAAAACATTCTATTGTCTAAATAAGCACAAACAGTTCGACTTAACTCAGATTTTAGAACGAATAAATTTAGATGACATAAGTTTCTATTTGAGCATATAGACTTACCAACGGTGACTTCGATATTCTTCTCCTTTGAGAAATAGTTGATAATCGGACCAGTAACATAGCCGGCGCCGAGGAGAAGGACACGCTTTCGATTGCCGCCAACAATTCGGCTTTTATGAGCAGACGTGTTTTCCCTGAAAAAGCATCGTTTGTGAAAAAAATACGAATCTCTACAAAAAAATATCATTCAATTAAACGTCTTTTTTAATCGCTTCCTTTCTCATTCAAGACAACTTTTGAATCTTGACAAAGTTTCAAGATAATGATGATGATTTTTATCATTTGCAAAAAATAATTATGTGATTCGCAATAGTTCTCGGTGATTAAGAGTCAACAATGTCAATCAAGGAGTCAGGGATAACCTGCTGCCAAAATTAAGGAAGCGTTCTAATCATTCAGTGGCTGTGTACTTCACTTATCACCCTGAAGAGCGAAATTGATCAAAAAGGCACAGAGTATTAAAAGTCAAAACCCATAATCACAAAAAAGGTAATACATTTCCATGGTAGTCATGGATCGTCTTCACAAACGTGATTATCAGTTTAGCGTCGTTTGCAATGGACTTGGGTTATGTTACACTCGGAAGAAGATGCCACTGCCGCCACTGATAAATGTGTAACAAAGGGTAGGTTATGTCAAACGGCAGGCAATCGCACATGGCGTGACGTAACGACTAGTCTGGTGGTTCGTACTACCAACCACGTGTCTCGATGCTGCCTTACAGCGAAACTACGTGCACTCTTTGCTCTGAAGAATGTACATTACCTTGTTTATAGCCTCACTTGATAAGGTATCTATATATTATATCAAGCTATTTTATGTTTAATTATAACTAAGCAGCCGTGTTTCATTTGAATGATAGCAATGTACGGTACATTTCCCAAGCTTAGGGGCGACTCAAATCCCTCTTAAGCAATCTCAGATATCCCAGAAATGACATCCCTAAATCTAATTCAACATTGCCATTAAACTAAGCTGATATATTAACGTTGCAGCATTCGTTAACAGTATCAGCGGTAGAAACTTTTTCTTGAAACGAGCAAGAATCAGTGCTGGACAATGAAAAATCAACAATTTTTGCATTTTCTTGTTCATACTGGTGCTATTCATGAGGTCGTTTTTGCTCATAACATTAAAAACTTTCGGCAACAGCCACCAACCAACTGACAACTATTTTTTCTTTTGCGCTGCATCAATAGGTTGAATCACACGCGCAAACGTAGATGAATAACACTGAGTACGAAAACGTGCGGAAAATGATGTTTTGAATTGAAAATGACTGAATGGTTTTCGCATCTTTCCTCAGTACTGGCCGGATTCTAATAAAGCGGTCGTTACAATGCTTTGACGTGCAACTTGCGACCAAAGTTCTGGTTGCAACGGGTCGTTAAAATGCTGCAACCCTAACAATTTTTTGTTTGCGACGTGCAACTTGCGATCGAATCAAACCGATCGCACGTCGCACGTTACAGAGACCCTTGCAACCTTTTCTAAATTTAGCAGCGATATTTGCGATAAGTATTGCAAAATTACAACATCATTGAACACACTACATTTGAACAAATAAAACGCTCTGACTAATCAAATTGGGCGCGATACAGAAATGACGGGCTAATGGAAAATTGCGACAGATTTGTGTCGTGATGCATTTGAATGAAGAAATTGGATTAATGGGTTCATTGCTTGTATGTCAAGTAAAACAATAATAATAGTAAAATTTGAAAAAAATGGTCGAGATTGTCAAATTTAAGGATGAATTTTGGGATTTTACGACTATTTAGGATAAATTTAAAGAACTTAGGACTATTCATAAGATGAAAGAGACTTACTTTTCCAATCGAAGCGGGGCGATATACTCAAAGTTGGGAGTCAACTTTCCATCGCTGGTGATGATGGCGTTTTTCACTTCGTCGCGACATTGCAATCGATCGAAAGGATGATCCGTCGAACAGTTGAGCTGAAAAAATCGAGTACCAACTTGAAAAGATTTTACTCGAAACTTCCAATAATTGTAATGTTCGATGCGCAACAAAAATTTGTGCCCTATTTACGCATTTCTTGACAATATGTAATAATACAGATGAGCAACTAAAGTTTAAACACCATTTCTATTTTAATAAGGACACTTTCTATATTGATTCGTCTTTAAATATGTCCTCTTCAAACTGGAAAGTATTCATAAGTCAAAAAGATATAAACACGATAAATATCAGTGCTGGACGATAAAGGCAAGCGCAGTCCGTTAAACTGCAAAAGTGCTAGAGTAAAAACGACTAAACGACCACTGACCATGTCAGGAACGTAAGGAAGAAGTAAATTGCCGAACTGTTCGGTGGCTTCGATGGGCATCTGAGCAGGCATATTGTCGATACTGCAGATTAGGCAGCCTTTCGGTGCGTCGAAACTGTAAAAATGCGGTTTAGTATGCAGCAGTGCCCACAGACACGATGCGTGCTCCAGACAAAATCGATATTTATCATCTATCATTTCTAAACTTTTCCCCATGCTTCCTGTGAACTATTCGCTTTTTGTCCTGCCCAAACCCTGAGTGCAAACCATGCCTATTACTAAGAAAAGAGAAACTATCTCAAACAATTAAATAGCATAAATAAATCGCTTTGATGATGCTGAATCAGAATTTTATATTCACTTTTACCAAAACGGGCTTCAAAACATCGAAAATACAAAAGAAGCAAGGGTTTTCCCAAGTTGTCACAAGTTGGATTTAGCCCATAAAACGATTTAAAAGCGTTGAATACCTTTCAAATTTCGCAATGCAAAAACATAAGAGAATCAAAAAAGTGACAATCATCCAAAAAGTGACAGCTTACTCGTCGGTGGTCGTGTTGAGATCAGCGTCGTAGATGGTAAACGGCTTGTCGATAGTCGTGCAAACCGTCATAAACTCGATCGAACCGCCCGGATCTGCCGAAATGTCGCACAGAGCAATTAATCTGTAAATAACCAACCGAGAAATATATGACTGCATAATATAATAGAGTGAAATTTGTTGCTAGACAAATGAAAGCAAGTCACTCTTTTCCTACTCATAATGCACACCTTGGCTCGCTCTCATTTGACTAACCCTTGTGGTATGCAAGGCTGAACAAATTGAATGCCAAAAGAAAGAATGGTGAAAGAGTGTGTATAGACGAGAGTATAATGAAGAAGGCGACGAAAAGGAATACCTATGAGGAAGGGTGGGACATCCGGGCACGTCGAGCGACTGCTTCACATTCGGAGTTAATAAGTGCTTCGCGTCGGGGATTGTCAGCAGTCGCGGCGTTTTCGGTCCCCAAAATATACCGTTCACAATGACGCTCGCGTATGGCGCTATCTGCAACCGCAAGAAAACTGCAACGCTCATACGAGACAACAAAACCCTCGTGTAGAGGGTGGTAGTAAAAATTGATACGGTACAGGAATTATAACAGTTTTCAATACTTTTTAATATTACGGGTGTAATATGATATATACACCAATTAATTTGATACGAAAGATTCAATCCATAATTGGTCCAATATTTGAAAGAGAAACTGCTATTAAAATCCATATATCGTGAGGATAGCAATACAAATTTTCTTTATTATAAAGCATTACCGCGCGACAATCGATAAACTTTAGTAGACCTTATATTCCAAGCATATTTTTTCACTTGACACTTTGAAGTCTTTTAATGTTAGCAGCAATTAAAAGGATGTTAAATTCGGCGTTGCTAACAAAGCAGTTCACACCAAAAATGACCGTTACGTGATCAGTGCAAAAGGAATATCCCTACCTCACTCGCGAATCTCGAAACGTATCTCTCAGGGTGCTGCTCAAACTCCTCCGGATCATAAACACCTCCTGAAGCAATAATAATGTCACTTAGGTGATCAAATGCAGCGTCAGAATAAAATGCATACCAGATTTACGAACAATGTGATCGGCACGGCTGACAACGCAGCCATATACCTTGTTCAGCTCTGAAATGCGCAGTGTATATCATCTTAATTACTTAATCAATGTGAAGAAAAGGACGTTTTGGTCTCGTAACGAACGTGCTCAATATATATTTCGATACCAACCGTGCTGTGGTGGCTCCCATCGGCTCACTTAAACCATGCGACGAACCTAGTATTATCACCAATTATTGCCGCAAAGGATACCCCTTTACAGCTGTCCATAAACATCCAACACATGCCGTGAGGCAAGGCTGGTTCCCAAGCATACCTTAGAGATATTGGGATAAATCCAACTTTCACATGATCCATGCTAAACTATTCGGGCGTTCAAAACACAATCCCACCAAGTTAGTGAAAAAACTTACGTCCTCGCTGAGCGACTTTGGGCAGCGTGGATACGTCGACATACTCGTGCGGCAGATGCTCAAAGAGTTCCTGGGCACCGCGGGAGACGTTGCCACTGCCCGTGAAGACGAAGACGAGCGGACCCAGCGAGCGGGGCATCTTGTTCAGCGCGATCTCATAACCAGCGTCTCGCACCGCGTTGATGGCCATGTGACTATCGTTGTAGTTGTGCGCTAAGCCGATGTGCTGGAAAATTGCCAAAATTAATTTCCCATTGAATATGTGTATGATTTGTAATGGGCAGATGAGAGAGTATTTTAGCGCAGCGTTGCATGGAGAAACTTTCAAAATTTAGCGCTATGGCGGCGCCTGAGTGCACGTCAATGAGAAATTTTGCGAAAGAGAGGATTTTAAAAAAATCATAAAAAGTGGCATCTGTCTGGGCCCGCAAGAAGCAAACACGTCCTTCTGACGTAAATTACATTCTAAAATACCGTTTCCACTTCTGTGAGGACACTTTCCCACAGAAATCAATATGAAAAGTGTCTTTATAGAGGTGGAAAAAGTAGAAAAGAATACTCGCCAGCACGCGCAGGGCAACCTCTCGGAACATTTCCATTCAATCGAAATGTTGAGATTTATCAATTATTCGCTTAAACTACCAGGAACGGCGTGTGATGGCCGAGCGCAAGCAGCCGCAGTCCGAGGCCGTGGAACAAGTCGATGATACCGGCGTGGCCGGCCCACTTGCCGAACATGACGATTCGCCTCCCCTTCGAGTCGACCATTTTCTCATAGTCGATCAGACGGATCTTCTGCAAAAAGCGGCTCATCGTTAATAAGTAAAAATCACTAGTGCGGCATTTTGGCTTATTCCTTATTTCGTAACAAACGCAATAATATTCCCATAAAACATGGTGACCGTCAAATTTGAAATTAAGTGAAAATCGGTAAATGGTAGATGTTGACGGGTATTAACAATTAACGTCATAAACAATTTGTACCTTGTACAAAACAGTGGAGGTCCCAAATTCGGACAAACGTATGCTGACCGATAAAAGAAAATTGTCGTAATAAGCAAAAACGTTACAAAAGATTTCAACTGCAACAGCTCACCCTCTGAAGGACGACATCGAGCATGGGCATGTTCTCCGTTTGCGCCTTGATCGTGTGCGAGAAGAATGCGTAGGCCTTCTCGGGAATCAGCTCTTCAATCGGTACTGTCTTTACTGACATTATCAGCTGAGCTTCCGATAAGTCTTCCTGTACCACCGCGCCCGCCGCGATGTAATCCTGAAATAGGTTGTGGTTATTTACTGTACTTCCGTCATATTCTGATTGTAAGGTTACATTTCCCATTGCCATTACTCTCTATTTATTAAGAATTAGATTAAAGGAAGTGTTTTTGTGTCGGTCGTTCTAAGCAATTTCCAGCTTGATTTGAGTTTGAAAATCTTCATATTGATAATAAGAACGTTCTCACTGAATTGAAAACCGCCCCTAACATAGTGAAAGTAGTACATCTATATCTTACATATGGACCAGCGTAAAAAATAGAAAAGAGAGCATATATGCCATTCAATAAAGCACAATATTTCAAAATGATCGAGCGAACCTGAATGGGGAAGGCGCGTCGATTGGACGGCTGGATGAGCACGCGGATGCCCATCTTGACGAGCTTTTTGACTTGTCCAGGCGCGAGCGGCGCTCGTCGCTCCCACGCATTGATGGTCTCGCGACGAATGGCCACGCATGGCGTTCGACCACCCGATGTTGTCGCCAAGCTTCGTCTACAACATTATCAATATAAGCCGCATTTTGCATCGATAACGATTTTGGCGCTCCGATTTATAATTTAAAAGAACACTATACTCTATTCTATAGCTAAGAAGTGAGGACTGGGGGAATTTTAAGAATGAAACGGTCGAGAAACACTCTTTGAAACTACTTTTAAATTCGTGAATTTTGTGAGATCAAGGTGAAGGAATTATTTCGATATTCAAAATTCATAACTAGATCTAGTCATATGATTACTGAGAATGCACAAGTATACTCGACGCTTTCGGGTTGTAAGAAGTGAATCTGCGCTTTCTAAAATTTGACATGCTACGCGTTAAATTGTACCGCATTGAAATGTGTTTAAACTACAAAGAGCTGACAAATCACTTGAACCAAGCGACGCAATCATTAACACATCAACGCAATAACAATGGTGCGAGAAGAAAAAATAAAATTTAGGCCGAGCCGTACCCGAAAAGCCGCAACGGTGATGTCATCGCCGTCCGCCTCCACGCTATGCCATGCGACCATTTGAGCAACATCTTTTTCGAACGTTCGCTTCCGTGTTTACGTTCGTCGTTGAGGTTCTAACAAAATAGGGAAGTGGTTCGAATAATTGGTGTCCCCTGGATACTGCTGCAAAAAAAGTTATCTGTGAATGACTTTACGGATAGTGGCAGCGATCAAAGAGTCATTTCAAATTAATCGACGAGCATGACAATTTACGAGCGTCTAAGAGCTGATTAAAGGCGAGCTCATCCGTCCGATGCCGAGATTGACCGACGTTTTACATGCAATTACAGATAATCTGTTTGTCTAAATATTAATTCTTGATTAGTGTATAAAAAATGAGAGAAATTTCGGACATTGGATTAACCACATCGCCTCTGATCATCCCTCTAGCACTGATAAGCATCAAAGGAATGCGCCTTCGATTTGCAACCGCGCAAATTACGCGCGCCATTCAACATATAACAATCTATATAAAAAGTTCAAGAATAGCAAAAGAATAGTAGACATCAATTTATCCATTTCCGCTTTACCGAAGACACTCTCCAATTCAAAGAGGACGATTTTCAATTCAAAAAGACCCATTTTCCCGATAAAAATGAAAAATGTCCTCTTTGATTTGGAAAGCGTCCTTATAAAAGCGAAAATGGTAGAAAAGCAGTCAAAAAAGCGCGCGCATTATTCAGCCTAATCCCAAAAGCGCCTAGTAATTCGCATTACACTACCAGCCGCTGACCCCATTCCCACTGCCACGCAGAAGGGGAGCAGCGCGCTCAGACAATCGATCAGTAGTGCCTCTTCAAGGTCAGAGAAAGAAGAACCGCGCACAGATGTTAAGTTAGTCGCTCCGTCGGTCGCGACGGCGACAGGAGACCAGTTGGAATGGGGTTACGCGATGCTAACACGCGATAAGAGTTGCGTACATGATTATGAACAGGTTTTTTATCCTGCGGCTAGACGAAAGGAAAAGCTGCCAACCTTTGCCCCGCCATCACACCATTGCTGCCTCTCAAAGATTATAAAACAAGCATGAAGAGTTATAGCTGACCTTATTGTAGTCATTGCTTTTTAGCTAGTTGGTTTTTAAGATTTATAAAAGATCATAAGCACAGTTTCAGAGTGCTAGTTTATAGTTTTATGACTGTACTTATGGCACACTTTGCTATATAATATTGTTGCAGATTATAAAGAGCCTAGTTGATTAAGTAGCAATAAGGACATCGAGCTGTGCGCTAAACGTGCGGTAAATTCGAATTTTGCACTAGCAATAAGGTCCAACACACGAAGGAAATAATTTCGTATTCGCGTATTTCATGACAAAAATTCAATGAAAATGTACGTTATAACATTATAATTAAAGTTTTGCCCAACAAAGCTACCCTGAGAGAATATTGTGACGTGGACTACTATGCTTTATACAATTGATTTTATCAAATAAAGCAGTAAATAAATATAGCTGCGGATGAACGAAAATTAGAGAACATTAAAAATATAAATATAATTTCTAATTTCTAATTTTCTCATTTACTGTTGTCTAAAAATGAGCGAGGCACTGAAATAAAATCTAAAAGGAAATAGTTGCATACAGGTATGAACAGGTTTCTAGGACAACAGGCGAGAAAGGCGATCATTTCTTGCCAGTCATCACACGACACCGCGCGCCATGTGACTAAGACCTTATCAGTGTTCCTTGAAATTCATGCCTATTTTTGCGATCAGTCACCAAGAATAACTAACAAATCGATGAAATCTGAAATGGCTCAATCATAGCTGTTCTAGGCGATTTTCGCAAAAAATGTCATCGCCAGTTACTGACCATAATTTGATGAGATGTTTAACATGGAAAAGCTCTGCTGTTTCGCTTGTCAACCTCGCTAGTTCCCAAGAAATAAAGAAATCGATAGCAGGAAAGTGTCCCAAAAAACAACGTTTGTAAAGACGAAATGTGCAGTCTCTTTCGACGCAAATAATTCTATGAAATGGATATACTTGCAATTTTCAATCAGTTTGAAATAAATCTAATTAGGCGAAATGTTTCAAATTAATTGCATTCCTTTATATATAATTTTTGAACGCCAAAAATATACTATGGCTACGACGAGAAATTACAGTTTTTTTCGCAGAAAAGTGATATTCTATCTTGGTTTAAAACCGCACTTCCTTCCTCACCAAAAAATCGCGAGATAAATATATGTGCTCAGTTAAAATAGAACTTGCTTAGAAAAGCGTAATTCTTCGCGCTCTTCCTCAAATAATCCATAAACCAAAACAAGTATCGATTCATTCTCCTCGATAAAGCTCCATATGAATTCAAGTAAAATGCAAGCAACAAAGAGAAATTTCTGAATCAATTTATAGCATATCCACTTTAATAATGACACTTTCCAAATCAAAAGGACGTTTTCCAAGTCACAGAAGACACTTTTCATATTTATTTGATTTAAAAAGCGTCCTCATTGAATTGAAAAGTGTCCTCATTAAAGTGAAAACGGCGTAAAAGAGAACGGAAAGAGCGCAGGGGAAGAGCATTTATCTCAAACACCAATCTGCAGCGCGCGGCAGCCACGCGGTCGGTGGGACTAAACCAGTAGTACCCACGTCACTCTGCACACAAGCTCTGTTACATCTCTCATCGCTATCGATCAACGGAGCTCACCACTGCCCTACGTGCAAATAGACACAAATAGTGGCACAGGAAATATTAAAGCGAATGAACAGAGACCACAGCCGGGTGCCCGCTCTAGTAAGAGTACTCGACTTCGGTAAATATCGCCGTTGCTGAGATGCGCACGGGTAAGCGTTGATGGCGCCCTCGTTGAGACAGTTGGGCATAAAAAAGAGGAATATAGTGAAATTCGTTTATATCTGTACTTGGGGGACCGGCCAAAATTTCCCGATAGAGAGCAAACTTCACTATACGGAAAAGTAAGCTCTAATGATACGGACTAATAAATGTCACCCTATTCAGTACAGAAAATATTGAGAATGTGAAAGAAAGGCGCAAAAATAATAAAGTAAAAATACAATGGAAAATAATAAACAAGCATTATGCTATAAATAGACAGACTGATCAATTAAAAGACGCGCGGCTCTTTGACGACAACGGCTGCGAGATGTTCAGAAAAATTTCAATAAAAGTCAAATTCAAATATCCTAAATGCATATACACCCTGAACAATAGAAAACTAGGAGAGAAGATAATATGCGCCTAATAACGGTGGCTATTTGGAACAGATGAAGCGTCACTAATGGGTTAAGCTGGTTGTTCGCATGGAACAATTATCCGGCTAGTTATTGATCCAGAACGAAAGGGAAGAAAGTGGAATATTAGCAAATTATTAATGTAGTAGCAGCTAGCCTTTTCAAGTTCATTCCAAATCCCACTGCTTTTTAATTAGTGCGAAAGGCGCAACAGTCTTTCAATGCGGCTCCAACTATTATCTTTTCTTATGGGCAGATTGTAAGTCTCTTCTATCAGTTAAAGTATATCGTTTATCAAGGGGCTCATATCATGAACAAAAAATCGAAATATAAATTATTCTTGATAAGAAAAATGTTCAATGCTAATAATAAACTAATTTAAAGACTTTTTGTCTTTGAAAAGCGTTATTTTAGTTCATAACCTTTGAAAAAGAACAAATTTAAAAAATTAATTGCATCACATTATGACAAAAGCTGACTTCAAAGACGTGCGCAAACACCTACCAAAAAGACCATCCCGCATGCGCTTGCATACTTGGCCAGTGCGCGAAATATTCTAAATAAACCTGAGAAAAGCTGAATGCTGCTGCGCTATTAAGCGTGAGGGTATTAAGGGTGCGAGTCACGCGATGGCGAAGGCAGAGAGAGGAAAAGTGAGAGAGAGTGGGAGAGAGATGAGATGACGCCTTCGGCCGGGCGCCCCTGCCGCCTCTCGGCTACGTAGTAACCGGTCGCTGCCACGTACGGACGCTGGCGCATCGAGCGCCGCGTGCAACCCTCGTGGCGATCTGGATTCCCGCCAACATGAGATATTCAAAATGCCGATTTGTCAAAGGCTTCGCTCAGTTGTCTTCGGAAAGCAAGGAGAATGACGACTATGGGGATCGCGAATAACCTCAATTTCATTTATATTTCGCATTTATTTGTGATAATTACATTGGCCACAGAATCGTCATAGTCAACTGTAGACGATAAATCTGCTGTGCACTTAAAAGAAGAATTGGAGTATAAGCATTAGCAGATAAAATGCGCATCGTGTATCATGAAGGATTAGGATGGGATGTTACTAAACAAAATTAAAGCAAAAGGCTGCTAGAATTAGAGACGTGCGCGAAGATACGTCCTCTTTGCAGCTCAATGACAGAGCAGTGGAAATGCATTACAAAGGTTGCAAGCTCGTATCTTGCCTACTTCGGTGTTGTTTCGACTAAATTAGTGACAGTAATTCCGTCTACTAAAAACTTAGTATCGCTAAAAATCTACATATTGATTTGACAAGGATGAATTTCCAAAAGACCAGATGTACACGCAAGAACACGTGAAGACAGCAAAAGAAACGAAGCGGATTTACATGCATTAGGAAGATAGCAGATAATCAGTTCAGCAGCAAGGACAATCGATATATCTCGAAGCAGAGCGAAGAGAACTAGCACTTTGCAGTTTTCTTGCTAGCAATAAGCGTAAAAAGCGACGACTGCAGAGCGCCAGGCAGCCGAATCGATTAAATGACAATGACAAACTGAATACAAACCGACGGCCAGCGCCGACCAGTCAGCTACCGATTCAAGGGGATGGTCGGCTCGATCGGCATCGGGACGGGGCGCGCAGACGTTTTTTTGGTACATAGACGATTTGATACCATACTATGATGGCATAGAAGACGATACGCCACGACACCGAGCATTCACCTGCGCGCGTCGTCTTTTCCACACAAGTTACAGCCTATATCTTACAGAAAAACATCAAGAGCTTCTGGTTCCTATAGAATGCTTATAGTAGTGCTCAGAGACTCTGGCAGATTTCAGATATTTTTAGGCAGCTATGAAATTAACTTTTAACGTAGAATCAAACGGAATGGGATTAACAAAGATATTGCTTTTTAGAAACACTTATGACACTTTCTATACGAAACCTAGGCTCAACTTATGTCCATGTCTGCTTGAAATACATCAGAAATTATTTACAAAAATAGCCGAAACTGGTTACAATGTGAGAAGCTTTTTCATTAGCTTTTTTATTGCAGTGATTACGGTAACATTGACATTCATGCAACACACACGAGATCTAAAGCACTGGGATAGACGTAAATATTAAAAATCTCTTCTAACGCTTATAGACTTACAGAAGGGACGGACAAAAGTAGCACTCGACGGCTCGCAGGTGTCCACTTCCGCCAAACTACGATTTAGACTCCCTTCCAAAACGTCGAACTGGATTTGAAGACAGGGTTAGGGTTGCCAGGTCTAAAATCGCTTTTTAAGTAAAAAGTTAGTGAAATTTAAGAATTTTTTAAGACAAACGCTTCCAATTTAAGACAAAATTTAAGACAAATTATTTCATCGTTATTACGACTTTTTCGAAATTTCCTTTTTTATGAAAAAGAATAATAAGCTTTAGTAGTAACATCCGATCTCCAAGAAAGACAAAAAATGGCAAGACAATCCTAACGTTTCAGCGAATGACAAAAATTTACACGTTTGCCTGCTCCTTTTTTGTCTTAAATTTTTTGTGTCTTATAAGATTTAAGACAGCACACCTAAATTTAAGAAAAGCTCTTAAAAATAAGTATAAATGGCAACCCTGTTTGAAGAAGGAGGCGGGCGCCGTGTGACATCCCGGAAGAGAAGCGCTCATCAACTAAGTAACTTATACCTTATTCAACCAAATGAACCAGCCCATTCTGTCCACATAGACTTAGCAAAATGCCATGAATATTATCCGCTTTCGTTCACTTCGTTCACATTATATTTTACACTACAAAATACCTCATGTCAGTTTTAGCGGCATTCATGATGTTGGCACCGGTGGGCGTCAAGAGTAGGGAGACACATATTTTCCACAAAGCTATACCCTATTTTATTCATTTTAGCGTTCAACAGAAAAACTAATGCAAAGGCTTTCGAAACTGTTAACTTGATTTATTTTATTACTTCCGGTTTATTTTTCCTTTAACTTTCGCGGAACGTCTTCTGGCAAGAATTTTATGTAGTAATAACCCTTCTGTCATTCATACACGTCACAATCAAGTTCTTTGACTCATCACCAGTGTGGTGTGTGTGCATGCAACTGTAGCCTCGACGCAAAGGTTGGAAGGTCGGTGGCACGCACAGTGGATGCCATACCAGTAAGTAACTTTAAAATCAGCAAAGTAGAACTCTTTATTGAGTAAAGTAAAGTAAATGCTATATCAAGACAACGCTACTCGCGGAACATGTATTTGACAGAAATGTGCCGAGTTCTGGCTCTCCCACTTGTTCTCTCACTCATTGTCGTTGTTCACGGTGAAGATTTTTGTGGTGGCTACGAGAATCGGATCTATTACACATTTGATGACTGTGTGAACGACTGCTTGTGCAACTGCCATTCACCATGCGAATGCCCTTTCGTGGGTGGAGGCTTCATTTGTCGGTAAGGCATTTTTGCTTTAAGTGTGTGGGCCCTGCTGGGTCGCTGACACCTCTTTAACTCTCCCGATCACCCTCTGAAATATGATAATCAACAAGCTGTGCGCAGATCTCAGAGATACTGGCTTTGTATCACAATATGAAACACAGTCTGCTAAGTTAAAGTTAAAACAGGCTGTGAGATGTCTCTCTTCTCATAAAATTTGAATACTCTGCCGTTCCCAAGCAGTCAAGAAGGATACCGTAAAAGTCTGCTATGAAAGTCTCCCTCTGCCCATTGGGCATAGTCCTTTACTATATTCAAAGCAAGAAGATCAAACAATGTTGACCTAAAAGTCACCCCCTCATTCACTGAAAATGTTTATTAACGCTCAAATTTATCGAATAGTATTCATGGTAGAGTGACCGAGAATGCATTCGCGGCTACTGATTTTGGCTGTGTTCATAATTTCAGATAATCATTCGCAAAAGTTTTGAAACGAAAACGCAATTCTTTCTGATCTAGTTAAAAAATCCATTTAGTTCTGTATAAATCTTGAAGTCTGCTCAACAACACATTTTGCCTTTGACGAGCAGCTTGTAAGGGTTGAGAGAAAAGTCCCGCCATTTAGCTGCTGACCAGGGACGGGCACGGATCGGCGCCCGAGGGTTGAAAGGCGATAGAAACCGAGAGTTTCGTAATTCTGTGGCCGTTACATCGTAGCTTTCGTTATGGGTTAGAGAACATTTGAGCCAACATTGGAGAATGGACCAGAAACTAGCACGGAATAAATGAACTCATTCTATCTTGCGCTTATTCTAAAAACTTCTCGACTTGGTGACTTTTAAAAATATTGTCCTTCCCCATTACTCAGAAAAACAATAAGGGATCGTCTTCTAAAATTAAAAATTTCTGCATCTCCAAGTTCACTTTTGCTAATTGCTCGGACGCCTCGACGTCCCAGTTCTTATAGGCTATGGGGATTTGTGTCTCGCATCCAGCTCTCCTCTTCGGTGCTTCATACTTTAATTTTTACTATCTTCAGGGCATCCAAGCCGCCTTCGTTTGTCCCGCAGTTTGAATACCTTGAAACTACTGAAGCCAATGAATATACCACAACTCCGTATTATACTTACACCAACTATCCCGATACATTAAATCCGTCACCAGCGAAAATTTATTTCGGTCTCATCGCCGTCGGCGTTCTGTTAGTCATTTGCTTCGTTGTCATCTGCTTCTTCGGTGTCTGCTGTTGCGGCTGGTTCGGAATTCGACCTAGAAACCGGCGAACGGGTCGCGTTGTTTTGCCAGCTTCTCAGCAACCTACCGTCGTCTACAAAACAACTGTGTCACCACCATCCAACCCTGTCTTCATACAAACGCCATCGGCACCGCCGCTTGAATAAATGATATTATAATCTACATCCTTGTGTGATTTGATGTGATCGTAATATGTCGCGCCGTTGTCATCGTGGGCTATCCTGAAGAGAAAAAAGTTTGGCGTCGTGCAAAATTTTTATTTTTTATTTCAAGCTCCTTACGAAGCATCACCGAATCCGGTTGCTAGTAGTAAACTGAAGACCGTAACTTGAAGTATGAAATCACCAATATCATAACGATTTCGTGTCACATTAATACACGCTAGCCTCACGTTCTTAGTGTAGCGCATTATCTCGTTAGTATCAACGACAGCGACTATCTGTTTGAAGATTGTGACGCTTCTTGTAGTGTAATGTTTCTTCATACTTGTAGCAAACTTCACTCACATTATAAACTTCATTTAGCTCCATAGTGCTTCGCGCAGACTGCGTCTTTAAAAGTAGTTAAGCTGTTTATTCGATCGAGCATTTCAAACGCTACTTGTGCTGTTGAATGCACTGCTGTCATTAAACTACAGTGCGCCAGACTGCAGCTGTAAATATGAAAGACACCTGCCAACTACGATATTGTCCCACGCGGCATGTTTTTGAGTATTGTTCAGCGTCGCAGCCATGTTCAGTAGGCGGTGGGCGGAAAGCTTCCAACAACTTCTGATCGATAGCCTCGTTCACGCCCCGCTGACTGACGTGAACTGTGATCTCTGTAAAAGACATGCTTTTGTATCGTGCATTTTGGCTAAAGTTGCACTTGACACAACGTGAAAGAATGCTCGTAAAGTACGCAATATGAAACTGCACATTTCATAAAATCAAGGCTATTCTATTTCCTGTTATGCATACAGTGCACTATCGAGAAACAGTGCTGTTTTCTGATAATCCGCTCAAGCTGCCTACCGTGAGAGACCTGATTGGAAGATTGAATGAGTGACTGCCGTCTTATTTATTCGCCCTACATGATTATCTAAAAATATGTATGTATGTCAGTTTACTTAACTGAGTTGTGTTACAGATGTATGCCCTTTCAGAAGAAGCAATTCAGTCAAGTGCAGGGGAGCTTTCTTGTTCACAGATATAGGAGCTTTACCCTTTGTATTATAACTATAGCGTGCGATACCGAATATGTCGAGTTTTTTACATTCCCACACTTTTAACCGCATTTTCGGAAAATACTTAATATTAAGCATTTGTTACTCTCAAGTATTGCGAATTTTCACTTACATCCTGCCCTTTACACTTTCGACTGAATTAGTGCATGTATACACCGATTCAGAGATAGATTACATTAGCAGAATTGAGCACTGGTTGGTAGTAGAACGTACACATTCGCTCCTGAATAAAAATCGGCAGTGAAACGAGAGACAGGCACCGTCGTTCCTTAAAGGAGTGCAATGCGCATTCTCCTTGAAGCCCTCACGAGCGTCTCTGAGCGAACTGTTCCTTATGTCACACTCTATAAAAGATATCGTCAATGATCTATGACGCAAAGAGAGCACAGCTCATCACATGCTAGCAACAGGAGAAGAGAATGCAACTTAAAGAATATTGTAGCCTTGCTTTTGCGCAAAACTGATTTTGTCTTAGCTCAAGCATAGTAATTGCGTTAGCTGAAAAGGAACCTATTTTTGTGAATGTATTCGCTCTCATGATCCCAAACGCAAAATATCGCTTCGATCTACGAACAATGGTGAATAATCTCATTGTGCTACCTGATGCGGAATGGAGCTGCTTTGTCTGCGTGGAACGTGACATGAGGAACTTTTTTAAATTAGCCATTCATGACGCAGAGCTAATTAATGGTTCACTTTGCCTACGCAGTAAATGCAAAATTCAGAGAGTATCTATTGTTTGTTTCAGGCGTGGCCATGTAAAATCCTTCTAAACTGCTGAGTTTTTGTGTTCATGGTCGACAGCGGTTCGCATTTCTGTACCGATCACAAGTTCGTAAAGGATTGAAGAAAAATTGCTAAGAATTGTCGTGCTCGTGGGAGACAATGTGGCGAACTGCGATTCTAATGTTTACTTTTATTTTTCCAAGAGTCATTCACGCCACAGGTAATCAAAGATATAGCGTCTTCCGAATCTGAAGTCGGCGCCAATATTGCAATGTCATATTCGCATTTCAGCATTAGATTTATGTCATTTTATATGTAAAAAGTTTAGAATAGGAAGGATTAATGTCAAAACAACTTCAGGATGAATACTTTGCCCGAACTTGATCATTCTAAAGTTGATTTTTATTCTTTTAACCGATGAAGAACGTACGAATGATTACAGATGCATGTGCGAGTAATCCATGTCAGAACGGTGCTTGCTGTGAGCCTGCATCATACAATAATAACAGTTTCCAGTGCATAACGAACTGTCCTTCTAACTGCTATGGACTGCAATGCGAAATCTGCGTCCCAGCGTCATGTTCGTAATTTTATTTTCGTTAAGTACAAAAAAGCGCAGCTGACTCACAGATTCATACATGAGGGCGAAAGGGGATTGGTGATGAGTAAGAGGTTGCCTCACGGCAGGAGTGTAAGTGCTTGTGCTAGCTAGCGCAGTCTCCGACTTTTGAATACAATAATGCCTCAGTTTTCGTCGGCCACAAAGTACAGAATAGTTATGCAATTCGCCAACTATTCAAAAATTGTGTTACAGGGTCTTTCATAAATTAGTCCAATCATTTCATTATTTCGTTCAACCTTTTCATAAATGCATCCAACGACTGCATAAATTCGTCCAGTGGTTTCCTAACTCTATACGCCTCTAAATTTTAGGAAGCTTTGACGTAACGAACCGTTTCGATAGTTGCTTTTTTGAATGTAAGGAGCTACATGGGGCATTCCTTTTACAATGTATCCATTTTTGTAGGTTGCTAATTTGTCTTCTTCGAGTGGTACTTGAATGAGTGACTGACCTTTATGAATGAATTAGAGAATGAAAAATGAATCGAACTGAAATTCTTTGTGCATGGAGAAGGAAGTTTAAATACTTAATCCGCTAAAGCTTTCCTATTGCTTCATTAAATTGCGAGATCAAGAAAAGGATTGGTGTCACTAACATACCAAAGACTCATCGAAAACCATTTTATGAATCAGTAGAAGCTTTAATAAACGTGAAGTTTATTATACGTTCTATCTACACAGTGGATAAAGCTGAACGCAATATTCGATGAAACAATGAGAATTTTTTCGGATAAAATATTTAAACTTCCTTTTCCACTCAAGAAAGATTTCATTATTATTCATTCTCCATAACACTCGAAGAAGACAAATTAGCAACCTACAAAAATGGATACATTGTAAAAGGAATGCCCCATGTAGCTCCTTACATTCAAAAAAGCAACTATCGAAACGGTTCGTTACGTCAAAGCTTCCTAAGATTTAGAGGCGTATAGAGTTAGGAAACCACTGGACGAATTTATGCAGTCGTTGGACGCATTTATGAAAAGGTTGAACGAAATAATGAAATGATTGGACTAATTAATGAAAGACCTTGTATTTGACTTCTTGCTCAGCATATGTCATCACCATCAGGACATGAAAATGGCGTTTTTATGAATGGAATAGCATCAAGTTAAAAAAACCCAAAAATAGACCTGTAAAAAATAGTGGCAGATATGCCACTATTTCTGTAAGTACGGTATATAATTAATAAAAGTTTTTTAAAGCCTTATGTGCAAGTTGTCCAAGCGGTTTCATGCAAGCAGTTCCTGGTTCCTGCTTCCAATTGTCCTCAGGTTATTCTGATTGTAAAGGCTCAGACACTATCTGCAGCGATGTTGGCGGTAGAATTGCTTCTGTGAATAACGCGGCTGAAGATTACCACATACGAAGTGAGTGATTATCCAACGTTTTTTGCACTTTGATTGCTCGTGCTACATAAGAAAGCTTCTTTTGTGAAGTCAGATATAAGCACAGCAAGTACAGGGCGTTCATAAAGTCACAATACGATATGTTCTTTGTATAACTTGGCCCAAACTATACCAACGGAGCTGAAAATTAATGTAAGTAATCTAAAGATGTTGCGGTTTTTTTTGAAATAAGAACGATTGAATTTGGTCAGCGCATTGTCAAGATATGGCCAACTGAGGACAAGCACTCATTTCAACGCGAATTGCCTGCAACGCGTGAGAATAAATTTAAGGGGAGATTGGCAGAAAGTAAGTTTTTAATAATTTTTGCTTTAAGAGAGACTGTTTCTAAGAATCGAGCTTTTTGTTCAGAATCTTGGCACAGTTTACAAAAAGGTCTCGGGTTTTGATGAAATTTGTTATCCTGAGATAGTTTGTGTCGGGATTTCCGAAAAACGCATCAGAATTTTTCGAAAATATTTTCGTGTCGAAATATGGCGGGAAATTTAAACATTATCGGCAAACTATAGTAACAAAACCAAAATCTTTGTTTCTGTAAACCATTCGAAAGGAAATGTTGAGAGGATTCTAAAACTGACCAGAATTTAAAAATTGGTGCAAAACTAAGAAAGTTATGCAAGAAAGAACAGGTCGCATTTTTTTGCTCGTAAGTTTTTCAAATTTTTCGGCAAAAACTTGTTCACAATTCCTAAGTGAAAGTTACCCTAGGATTACTCCCCTAACTCTGGGCTATCTAACGGTGCCATAAAAAGTGCCAAAGTCGCGCACTTAAGATGTTTAATTTCAGCTCAAAGTTGACCTGTGCCGAAATTACGGTAAAAACGGGTTTACAGAACTTCAAGAAGATGCCACCGAAATCGATATTTTTATATACCATTCGACTGTAAATGATGAGAGAAGTTCAAAAATGTACACAGTTTTGCAGTCGGTGCAAAATTAGGAAAGTAATGCCAAAGAAGAAGAATACCACATTTCTGCATTTTTTGAGTTTTTTAACTTTTTAGTTTTTCGAATTTTTCGGCAAAAATTTGTTCAAAATTCCAAAGCAAAAGTTATTCCAAGATTACTCTTCTGACTCTGGGCTATCCAACGGTGCCATAAAAATTATCAAAGTCGCGCACTTAAGATGTTCAATTTCAACTCAAAGTTACCCATGCGAAAAGTACGGTAAGTCGTTTGTGCTGGAGGTGTTTTACAATTCAGCTCAAAGTCATCGCGGGGCTATTTCGAATATTTTATCATTTTTGGTTGAAGCCATATCAAATCTACCCGTGTGCAGTTACTCTACATTCATAGCAGGCGTTACAAGCTGTCTTGTGATATATTTCCGTAGAGAGAGTTATTCAACTGACGCCCGTTCAGTCCACCACACGCAGGTGGGCAGTGAAAAAGTTTCTATTCATGTCAGTTTTGACGCGACTCTGAATATGTCTCGATTAACAATGAAATAGTGATATGAATCAATTGCTATTATCATGAGCAGTTCTGTTCTATAGTTCTATGTTAATCAAAAACATTGTCATTTTCTAACTGACAACCTTTGACCGCTGGATTGAACTGACGTCAGTTTAAAACTCTCTCTATACAAACATATTACAAGACAGCTTGTAACGCATGCTATGAAAGTAGAGTAACTGTACGCGAGCAGATCTGAAAAGGCTTCAACCAAATATGTTAAAATATTCGAAATAGCCCCGCGATGACTTTGAGCTGAATTGTAAAACACCTCCAGCACAAACGACTTACCGTACTTTTCGCATGGGTAACTTTGAGNATGCATAGAAACTTTTTCACTGCCCACCTGCGTGTGGTGGACTGAACGGGCGTCAGTTGAATAACTCTCTCTACGGAAATATATCACAAGACAGCTTGTAACGCATGCTATGAATGTAGAGTAACTGGACACGAGGAGATCTAAAACAACTTCAACCAAATATGTAAAATATTCGAAATAGCCCCGCGATGACTTTGAGCTGAATTGTAAAACACCTCCAGCACAAACGACTTACCGTACTTTTCGCATGGGTAACTTTGAGTTGAAATTGAACATCTTAAGTGCGCGACTTTGATACTTTTTATGGCACCGTTGGATGGCCCAGAGTCAGGGGAATAATCCTAGGGTAACTTTCACTTTGGAATTGTGAACAAGTTTTTGCCGAAAAATTTGAAAAAGTAAAAAGCGAAAAAATGCGACCTGTTTTTTCTTGCATAACTTTCTTAGTTTTGAGCCAGTTTTAAAATTTCGATCAGTTTCAGATTCCTCTCAACAATTCCTTACGAATGGTTTACAGAAACAAGGACTTTGATACTGCTAATATAGTTAGCTGATCAAGTTTAAATTTCCCGCCATATCTCAACACGAAAATATTTTCGAAAAATTCTGATGCGATTTTCGGAAATCCCGACACAAACTATCTCAGGATAACAAATTTCATTAAAATTCGAGACCTTTTTGTAAACTGTGCCAAGCGAAGCTCGATTCTTAAAAACAGTCTCTCTTTAAATGAATGAAAAACGGCTCCCAATGCAAAATCACATTTCCATTGATTAGAAGCAAAAATTATCAAAAATTTCTTTCCATCGATCTCTCTATAAATTTATTCTCATGTGTCGTAGGCAGTTCGCGTTGACAATGAGTGCTTGTCCTCAGTTGGCCATATCTTGACAATGCGCTGACCAAATTCAGTCGGTCTTATTTCAAACAAAACCGCAACGTCTTCAGATTACTTACGTTAATTTTCAGCTATTGGTATAGTTTGGGCCAAGTTATACAAAGAACACATCGTATTGTGACTTTTGAACGTTCTGTAGTAAGCTGGTAAGGTGTACTATATCAGCATTTGATATAAAAGATTATATTCTTGACGTATATTATTCGTTAAGTCCATATAAATTTCTTAATTGTTTCTTAGTGGAAGAATTTTATGAAGTATACTCATTTGAGTAAATGGCTGTAGATGGTCTGATAATGCTGTGTCTAGAATATATCTAAAACTTATGTAAAGCTGAAAGTAAACAACTGGTCGCAACTTAAGCAAGTAAAAGGAGAGCATACAAAAATTTGGAAACCAATAGAATTACATTCGAATATTTAAAAATCTTCAAAAGACCTGGAGAAATCAAAAATTAAATGGGAAAGAGATTTTACGAACTATTTCTTCAAAATTTTATATTTAATCCAACATTTCTGTTCTATTGTAGATAAGATTGCAACGGGGACGGGGAACTGGAAATTCCGTAGACGAAGAATTTTCGGGGACGCGGATTTTGGGGACGGGGACAAAAAAATGCGAAATAAAGTGAAATAGTATCACTTAAAATGTGTAATAAGGTATCGACATAGTGTGTAAACTATAGTGAACTGATATTAAAATTATAAATTGCGATAATTGATTAAGGGAAAATCAGAATTTTTGGAACGGGAATTCCCTGTCTCCGTTACAACCCTAATTGTAGGGTAGAGCGCTTTGTTAACATAACCAAATAAATTTTAATTCAAGGAATTGCCAATAATATTCAATTGTTAGGATTTCAAACGTTTCCGCTTCGAAAAGACACTTTCCAAATTCAATAGAACATTTATCAACTTAAATTAAGGTGATAATGCCCTCCTTAACTTTGAGGTTGTCCTGCCTGATTTGTGAAGTGTTCTTATTAAAGCGGAGATATCACATCAAGAGTAAAATTTTTGCTCCGTTGAGGACTGCTTTTGGGTGTTAATATATATTATGCTTGGATTGGATACGGTGATCCGGACAACACAAGTACATTTCAATGGACCGATGGAAGTACAAGCACATATATAAATTGCTCACGTGAGTCTTGCGTGAATTTTTTTGGTTCAAGAAAAAATTGTTGAGTAACTTTGCAGCATCAGGCGGTGATTGTTGCATGGCACCTAATTTAGATATTAATGAACCATCTGCATCATGGTCATGGTTTCCGATTGATCGATGGTTTAGATCAATTTGCAGAGCTCCTTGTTCAAATGGTAAGGGATTTTACATGGTCGTTTTTGCACTGAGCACCTGTGAAGGGAACTTTTCTGAATCATTCAAAGCTATTCATTAATAAGAGCAATGAACACAAACATAACAACGAAAAATGCAACCGAGAAACCTTTATATATCACACGCAGCACAACTTACAGGTTAGGTAAAAAAAGGAGCATGAGGTTTTTTAAAAAGACCGTGAGGCACCCTAAGCTAGATACCACGGTGGATAGTCCTAGGGCGGACCTTCATATTGAGGGGGTGCACAGGAGCCGCACTCTAACCGCGCGCTTGATAGAGGCAAAAAAATGTATCCCCGTGTTCAAACCTTCACATATTTCATTCTCTAAAGTTTTTAGTGTGCGCACAGCAATAAACCGTAAATCCTTTAAAAGTCGCCCCCCCTCAAGCCCTGATTGGAAAAAACCTCCGAGTGCGATTATTATAGGGCCCACGGTAAATTCCCTTGCTAAATGTTCCTGAGGCAGCCACATGTCATTTGAGACGCCCATATTCCCATAAGCTCTTAAAGCGTTTATGCGGCGAGGCCAACAGGTTGATTGCATTCGGTAGGGGGGTATATAGTACGCCAAAATTTTTCTTTGTTGTACAATTTTCCGGCTTGTTTTCTTCCCACGATACTGATAGACAAATAGCGATTGGATAAGATTTTGTCTATATAATCCTAGTTTTTTCCAGTCAAATCAATCAGTTTTTTGCCTATGTCAGGCACGCCTTGAGGGTGCAGCTCCCGTTGATTCCCTCTCTATGAAGGTTCACTCAAGGGCTACCCTACATGATATAGTAGGGCTAAAGGGCGACCGGTACGAGAGAGGTCCTAAAGCCATTCTCGCCTGATTACAATGTTTGCATTCAAATAGCACCGTACGGCATTGCTATGGGCACAAACTCTTACGTAACGCAGCTCAAATCACGCGCCTCCAATTACAGTAGCCTTCGCGCACCGGTCACCCTTTAGCCCGATTATCCATGGTATGTAGCTCGGCGCACTTTTCTGTTACCGTTAAAAAAACCCATAGTCCTTTCTCTTGATCAGTCCAGTATCTTGCAAAGTCGGTTGAGCCGCGTAGAGTAAGTTTTCGATTAGAAAAAATAGTTAGATTTGCCGGCACAAGATTTAACTCTACTGACGTTGCTAGACAGAGCTGAAAAAGATGAGACAGAGCTTAAAACACTCGTTCTAGCCCTAACTACACCAACACCAACGTCATCAACAACGAGCCCAATATGTACGCCATCATCGACAACGACTACAACTAGCACCACAACTTCAACTTCTACATCGACAACAACACCAACAACTACCACCACAACTCCGACCTCTACATCAACGACGTCATCAAGTACAACGACAACTGTTCCGACAACAACTACTACCACCACTTCGACTACAACCTCAACAACATCATCAAGTACTACGACGACAACAACAACAACATCGACTACGTCATCAACAACGAGTTCAACAAGTACTACATCGTCGACTACAACTACAACAACGCCATCAAGTACTACAACAACATCAACAACCACACCAACAACAACTACAACCACCACTTCAACATCAAGCTCTCCATCAACAACATCATCAAGTACTACAACAACTGTCCCGACAACAACTACAACCACCACTTCGACTTCAACCTCTTCATCAACAACATCACCGAGTTCTACGACAACAACTTCAACTTCGAGTACATCATCAACAACGAGTCCAACAAGTGCGACCTCGTCGACTACCACTAGCACCACAACTTCAACCTCTACATCAACAACAACGCCAACAACCACCACTACAACTTCAACCTCTACATCGACGACATCATCAAGTACTACAGCAACTGTCCCGACAACAACTTCAACCACCACTTCGACTTCAACCTCTACATCAACCTCTACGTCATCAAGTAGTACGACAACAACTATAACTTCAACGATGTCTTTGACAACGAGCTCAACAAGTGCAACATCGACCGCCACAACTACTGCAATTTCATCAAGTACTACAACAACTGTCCCGACAACATCTACAACCACAACTTCAACTTCAACCTCTACATCAACAACTACGTCATCAAGTAGTACGACAACAACTACGACTTCAACAATGTCTTTGACAACGAGTCCAACAAGTACAACATCGACAGCTACAACTACTGCATTTTCATCAAGTACTACGACAACAGTTCCGATTACAACAACAACTAGTCCAGCGAGTACAACATCATCGACTGCAACTACAACTACATCATCAAGTACTACGACGACAACTACGACTTCAACAATGTCATCGACAACGAGTTCAACTAGTACAACCACGTCAACTGCAACATCATCAAGTACTACTTCAATAAT